>JAIPRL010013749.1:0-10200 GCA_025469235.1 Pemphigus obesinymphae
CGGTGAAATCCGTAGATACATTTGTCTCCATTATGAATTGTCATTTCCTCGCCATTCGTCAACAACATCATCATTCTTCCATAACCTGATGTACAAAATAAATTTTATTAACACCAATCGGAAATTTTGTAAGTAATTATACATAATATAAATTATTACAGTATTATAATTAGATAGATACAACTTATATACGATTAATATACGTTACACATAAAATTAATTTGAGACTAAAAATACTTATGACAGAAAATATGAGGGTGCTTTATTTATTGAACGAAGCATTCGGTGTAAAGGATTGCTAAGGTGAGAATGAAGAAGAATGTCAAGAAAATATGTACAATACCTACTTAGGTATATTACATGACAAGTTGTATGTATTTATTATACCAAAATTAGTTTCATGAACTATGAAAACACTTTGAGGGACTTTTAATGATATAATTATTAAAATAAATATAGTTTTGTATACATAAGATAATGTACAGAGTGTATAGAGAATATGTAATGATAACACAAATAATTAAGATAGAAACATTGAATTTGATCTGTGATAGAGGATAATATATTATATGCGTAGTAAAATAAAACTTTTCTATATGTAGTAGGAATCCTATTTTTGATACAATATTCGGGTAAATTACATTTTTATTGAAAATAAATAAATAAATACCGTAAGTTCAATATAAACAAAATTAAAGAATGACCAGATAATGAATACAAAAAATAATTAAAAGACAAGGTGAATAACAACATAAACCTAGAATATCATGAACACTGAACAGAATTAGAAAAAAACATTAAAAAAGTTAACAGAAGAAAAAATTGGCATGGTAAGCAACAAAAAGACCTAACAATGGTTCAACGAAAGCTGCAAGAAAGCAGTACAAGAAAGAGATAAAGCGATATCCTTAGTTACAGTGGAAAGCAGTGAAGAAAGTAAAAGCTAGTCTAGAAATAACAAGAGATGAAAAAATTAATAGGAAGAGAAGAAAATAATGTGGGAAAAACAACGGATACATATAATGGAGGAAACATATAAAGACACGAGAATGTTTTTCGGGAAATAATTAAAAATTAGAATACGAATTAATAACTGAAGAAAAGTTCATTGCTAAAGATATTAAAAAAGAATTTCAAGAAAAGTTGAATCAACCAGAAATAGAGGATCAAGAACAGGATAATGTTGTGATTTCAACGAAAGAACAATACATACCAGAGAAAGAAGAAACTGAAGAAGCAATAAAAATGCTAATGAATAATAAATGAACAGGTGAGGACATGATAAAAGCCGAACTACTATTAAAGGGAGGGGAACCGATCACAAATGATATATGGGAACTAATTAAGAAAATTCGGCATCAAGAACAAATACCAAAAAAAACTAAGATAGTAGTAATATGCCTCATGTATAAAAAAGGTGACCTAGAAGACTGTCATAATTATAAAGGTATCTTTAATCAACGCAGCTTATAAAGTATTATCGAATATAATTTTAAACAGATTAAAACCGTATGTGAGAAAAATAGTAGATGAATATCAATGCGGCTTTATACCATGAAAATCTACAACTGACCATGTGTATACGCTAAGACAATTAATAGAAAAGCATTATGAGTACAATAAACCACTTACACCTATTATTTATTGATTTGAAGCAGATGTATGATTCCATCAAAAGGAAATCACTATGGAAAAGCATGGAAAGATTCGGATTACCATTGAAATTAGTCAGAATGGTTAGAGCATGCAATGATGGATCGAGATATAAAATCAAATTTGGAACTGAGAAGAATTTGATGTGACAGTAGGACTAAAACAAAGAGATGCCCTATCGCCTTTTATATTTTTTAACATTGGTCTGGAGGAAGTTGTCAGAAATATTAAAGATACATTGAAACCTATTCAAAAATAGGAATGAGTCCAAACATAAAAATGTTGTTTATTACGCATGTATAGAAAAAATAAATTATAAAAATTTAAAAAATTTAAAAATTAAAAGTTATATTTATTCTTATATCAGGATTCAATTAAATAAATCAGAATCAATTTTAAGGTTGTCCGTCCAAAATATTTAGTGTTATGATTTTAACTTATAACTGTATACTATAGAATAGTACTATCTAACTAATTATTGCTAAATTTATACAATCAATATACTGAAAGAAATTTTGACTAACCATTAAACCATGACACTATTGATTATTTCCATGCAGAAACAAATCGGTGAAATACTGAAATCGGTAGATACATTTGTCTCCATTACGAATTGTCGTTTCCTCACCGTTCGTCAACAACGCTATCATTTTTCCATAACCTGATGTACAAAATTAATTTTATTAACACTAATTTTGTAAGTAGATATACATAATATAAATTATTACAGTATTATAATAAGATAAAAACAACTTATATAAAATTAATACACATTGCAAATAAAATTAACTTATGACTAAAAATAATTAAGATAGAAAATATGAAGGTTCATTATGTTTGGAACAGAGCATTCGGTGTAAAGCATTGCTAAGGCGATAACGAAATAGAATGAGAAGGAATAAAGAAAATATTATGGTTCTGAGAATTATAAGAAGGAACACGGAGACTAATATTAAAATAAAATGTCAGGTATATCTAAGGAGCCGTTAAGAATAGATGCTATGTACTTGAGGTCGACGTCAGAACGGGATGATAAGAGCAAAGGTATGTTTAATTTGGAACGAATGAGTGAATGGAATTTTAATGACTTAATTAACTATTTTAATGATATAGATAGCATAAGAAAGGAATCTATTTTGTATACGTTTTAATCTTAAATGATCATTGGCCAGATACGAATTTTAAATAACTGTGTTATCCAATATAGACCAATATAAATGTAAACATCATAATTTTGAACAAAATAATTTATGATAACTAAATAATATATTAATATATTTACAGGACTTAAAAGAGCTATCAGCTGATAAACTTACCTACCACCTAATACCTTTTTACACACTTTCACTAAAGTAACAATTATAGAATTAGCTGAAAAATTAATAATTATGTTAACCCAATAATGTATTGTATTATTAATTTTTGTAAAAAATAATCGTGTAGTCCATGAATTAAAATAGAATTTAATTAATCACATATTTTTATTAACTTTTATAGGTACATCTACTATTTGCAAGTCACGATATTTACCAAAAGTAATCATAAGATAATTTATAAATGGGTACAGAAAATTTATAATATAATAATAATAATAATAATAAAATGTATAATATAATTAATTAAAATTTATAATATTATTAATAATAATAATATTTATAATATTATAGGGATTTTGCAAAAATATAAATTACCTAACAAAGAAGTTACAGTAATTAAAAAATTGAAAAATAAGGATTTTTGAAAATTCTAAATTGTGCTATAGAATATGAGAATGATAAAAAACTTATAAGATCATAAAAATATACAACCAACTATACCACAGATTATTATTCCATTTGTATATATTTATACTCACAACTTTAATATTTTTACACCCACCAAAGGCCAAAACCCAAAATATTTACTTTTACACATCGCATATAAAATTTTTATTCTAAACACAAAACGAAAAATTGGAAATAAAATTAAAATATTTAAATCAAGAAGTAATACCTAACTGATATCTATAATATCTATAATGTATATGTTCTATACTATAAAATAATTTAATTATTTATAATAAAAAGAATAATATTTAAAAATCAACACCTACCGCTAAATTTTAAAAGCTTTTTAAGAACATAATTTTGACAACAATTAATATTCTATACAACCAATTTGAGTTCTATTAAAAATTAATATTATTAATTACTTAAAACATTTGTATTTTTTGTTCGTTTCGAATTAGTTTATTTATTTTTTCCATTATTGTTTTTGATTTTCAATATTTTCGTAGTTGATTTTTTCCGTTTAAAAACGTTCTCTATCCCTGATTTTTTGTATAAAGATATGAACATTTTTTTATATTGCATACAGTATCTATAAAAACACAAGATCAAGAACGAAATTCTTTCTTGCCCTACTTTAGGGATGAAAGAAAGGTTCTCGTAACCAAGACTTCTTAGTCTGACTAGTGGTCTGAACTTTACATGGTTGGTAGTAAACATAGTAATTAGGAATATAAAAAGAATCTTTGTACTTTGAGTCTAGTGAGATGGGACTCGAAAACTTATGCCGACCAGAAATAGAAGAAAATAATAAATCATCAGAGCAATTTTAATTGTTCATGATTCAATTAAATAAATATGTATTTGAATACATATAAGACTATATAAGACTATACTATACTATATAAGACGCCGCCATAAGGACAAATTAATAAAGAAACGTTTGATACAAAATATTTTAAAAACATCAAATTTTCACCCTTTCCAGTGTACCTTTATTCTATTAAAGTTCTTTTTTTAGATGGCATCTCTTATTAGTTTTATTTTAAAAATGTATTCAGATGTTTCTAAAATTAATTTTATAGTATTTATAATATATATTTAGTGAAATAAATATACATTTAGGACTTTAGGTTAGCTATTTATGAGAGAGAATTTATTATTTTTTAATACCTACTTCATCAAATAATAATGAACTACACAATCATATAATACCGTGTGGTAAATTGAATAATAAGTAAACAAGATATTGTCTACCGTGTGAAAATTTACACAATATGACAAAAAATTATCTAACATTATATAGTGTTAAATAATATCACTTATTATATTTTAGTACCTGCAATTAGCAACTGGTTTTTAAAAAAATGACGTTAATTCTTATCAATAGGTACCTAATTTTAAGAGATTATACAGCTGAAACAAAACTAACTATAAATACAAATAAAATTTAAAAACAAATAATTTATAAATATGTAGGTACATTATTAAATTCATATATTTATTGTAATTCATAAACAATAAAATTAATTTAAAAAATATCCGAATACGTTTCGAAAATTTAAAATATAGGTTTTCATTTCAAAATCAAAAGTTTATATAGTTAATGATACATAATTATGGTATATATTTACTAAAATATTTATAAGTATTTAATTTTAAAAATGTGTAAAATACAATTTTCCATAATGAAGATACTTTTTTAAATAATGAGCATATATTAATATTGTTAAAAGAATCACCCTGTACTTCAATCTGAATTCTATCTAATTTTTTTTTTTTTTATTGAAAGTTTTTTCACATTTGTGTCCAAAAACGATTTTTGTGTCGCCTACATATTTGTCTATTCAGAAATTTTGTTTTTTTTACATGCATATAAACAAACTGTACAGTAAATGGTGGTTTCTATTATTAGATTATTTTAAGATATTTATTTAAAAATTAAGAACATTTTTGTTTAATATTTAGGCATAAGGTAATCTGATGAAAAGATTAACAGTCTTTGACAGAAATACTATATAAAAGCTGCAGACTACAGGATAGATCATGAGAGTTATAGAATATATAATACTAAAACATTAATAAACACAGCCTACTCCTAGTGTTTATACTAACTAAATACAATAGTATACTAAAAGAAGAATATTATACCACTAACCATTTGACAACACTATTGAGCATTTCCATGATGCATTAGAATCTAATCCATGAAATCGTCCCAAATTTTCTCCACATCCTTGACATTTCCTTGGATGATTGAACGTAAAGCCATCAATCTCCCAAATAACTATGAATAAATATACTTTTAATTATAGTATAAATAGTATAATATAAATAATATAATTATAATTAACACGAAAAACAAAATGGGGTACACGCGATCGAATACACAATATTATATGAACGGTGTCCGGGTAAAATAGAATAAGTTCATTTAAAAAAAAAATGTTATTGCAAATTATTATAGAATTTCATAATCCACATTGAATGGCATAAAAAATCAACAAAAATTGTAGGTTCATTAGCAAAAATATTGATAAACAATTTTAACTTTTAGATATTTTTGATAGTTTTTTTAGTTTTCCTAAAATAGTGTTTTGTACTTATTCCTTTTTACACGGATACCGTTCATATATTTTCGTGTTCAGTTAAAAGTTATAAAAATGCGTTTAGGGTTTTTTTTAATGTGAATAATTTTGTATAATATAATTTAATAATGATGTTACATATTATTTAGTTTTTGATTTTTCAATTTTTTTCAAATATTGGTAGGTACTTATAATATAATTGAATTTTTTAAAATTTATATTGTATAAGTTTTAACACCAAATATAACTAAAACTCAATTGAAAAAAGTTCTATATTTATATTAATGGACATCTTGGTAGGATTCTCATAGAGACGATAAAATTATATAATAATGATTATTTATAATACATATTGCATAAGTAACTCAAAAACGGTTTAAAAAAAAAATGACATAATTTAGGAACATTTCTTTACTAGTAAAAGTCATATCACACAATATCAAAAAATATCTATTTTTAATAACAATTTGTTATATAACTATTATACCTACCACTCATATTAACATATTTTGTATATTTTATCAAGTATGATTTGATTTCGATAAAAAAATTATTGGTTAAGCTTACGTGAACAAACGAAAATTATATGTACCTACCAACATATTCGCAAGGCTGGGCAAGTTAACGAATTTTTTTAACTTAATAAGTTAAGTTAATTTAAAAATATGTTAATTTAAGTACAAATTGTCTTATATATATATTTTCATTAATTTTTTAAGTTAAAATTTAATTTTGAAAAAAATAGTAACTTACCTAGTTATAAGTTAAAATTTGTAATTAACAATAAAAAAATTATAAAATACCTCTCATCTGCTAGTTGCTACAATACTTATATTTTTGTTTTCACCACTAATATTATTATTAAACAGACAGTAGGTATTATATAATTATGGAATTAAATATAGGTATTTAAAATATTAGATAAACACAATTAACTATAAATATAGACCACCACGAAAATACCGACAGTTTCTAAACAAAAACTAAACTGGCCTGTGTTACATGAGCTAATAAAACGGTAATTAACTAAAATTTACCTCATATCTTCGTGTACCCATCTTAATTTTGGCTTATCATGATTAGAAATTTCCCAAAATATGACATCTAAATATTACAATTATAATTCAAAGATAATGAGGGCCATGTACAACAGTAATACTATAGTTTTCATAATATAGGTAATCCTATTTATATATAAAGTATAAAGATTAAAGGGTAGTATAATAATATATATTTATTTAAATAGTAAAATTAGTAAAATTTCCTATGCTTAAAAATAAAAATCTCATACAGAAAATTTGAATTGTTCTTAGATAGGTAGTTTTGTATAAAGTTTACAATTTAAGTTCTCCAAAAAGTAACTTTTTAAGTTAAAAGTTAATTTTAAGGAAGAAATTTCTTTAAGAAAAATCTACATTCGTTTGTTACTAGAACTGACAACATTTAACATAAATTAAATTGTTACTATTATCAAAAAATTGGTAGTCATATAAATACAACCAAAATATATTGTTAATCCTCTGTAGTTTACTACAACAAAAATATTTTTCAGTAAACGCGTTAATTAACCTTATTAAAATTAACTTAATTTTAATTCTTAACTCGTTAATGCCCAGCCATATTAGTATATTCGTACATGTATAGTTTTACCGATAAATTATGCACAAGCAGATACAATTTCATAAAATCATAAAAAGTAATTAGAATTAAAAAAATTTCTTAGACGTAAATTTTGAAACTAAAACAAGTATAATATTATTTTGTATTTATACGCAGGTACTTACATAGTACATATCCCATATTATGATAAATGGGCTGACATTCCATCATCTTGTCAATTGGTTTTACTATGTATCCAGACCAATCATATTTTCCTCGATTCTATATTCCCGGTGCATTTTATATTATAATTAAAAAAACATTTATGCATAAATTATTCTCATACAATTATTTAAAATTTGTACGTACTTTGTTTGTACACGTAGAATACATTACAGTAACCATATTTCTATAAGTGGTAGTAAGATCGACTGACTTGTTTTTACGTTGTTTCTACGTAAGTACATATCATTCCTTTAAATATATATAAAAATAAAATAAATTTATTAAAGTAATTTGTAAGTGGTTAACTAATAATAGATATAATAATCATTGAGTTCAACATTGCAACAAAAAAAAAATGTTTTTACTATAACGAATATAGGACATAAAAAGTGCATTCATCATTTAAACTTAAACAAATATACCTCTATGCTATATTCATCAATAAATTATTTAACTACATTTCTTTATTCAACTGTAATAATACAATGAGTGATGTAGAATGATTTTAATACAATTTGTATAAGTTTTGCAGTCTTGATCGGTTTATATTTATTTACAAAAACATATTTAAAGTCATAACAAATACCTACTCATAAATATTAATAAAGACTAGTAAAATAATAAAATAAATATATTTACATAGAATCAAATTAAACGTTTACCATTAAAATTTAAAAACATCGATGAAATACACATAGATGAGTGCAGCGAAGAAATATAAAGAAATATACTTTTTTCCGTGTTATTATATGTATATAAATACAGTTTAGGATTATTAATTGAAAACTGAAAGTATTTAGGGCTAAGATTTGATAAATAAAATTGAAATTTTAAAACAATTTGAATATACTTTTATACTTAAATACATTTAAGTGGTTCGGAACTTTAAATATTTTATAGCTGCCTAAATTAATATTATTCTACTGTATTATCTCACATTTACTTATAAATAATACCGAAAATTCGCCATTAGTTACAACTTATTTTAATAGGTTTAAAAATTAATATAGACATGATTTTTTTTGTACATAAATACTTACTTTGGTTTTCCACATCGCATCGAAACAGGATAAGTTATTTTTTGCTTAGATATTCAATAGTTTCCATTACCCGAAAAAATGAATTAAATCATGAAGTTTTTGGTTGGCACTGAAAATAACAAAATGGTTGTCGAAGTATGTGTACGTATAGTTAAAAGTTCATTATTTTATGTTCATTTTTATTTATAATAATTGATATTATATATGGTGTCCGATTTTAGTTACAATTTGTTTGATTTTTTGCAGTCTTGATCGGTTTACATTTATTTACATAAAAATATAAAATATAATAGGCAAGTTGGCGCGGTTTATATAAAATATAAATGAAAAAAATGACACCTAAACATTCTTCATTGTAAAATAGAGATGTATTAATTTTACATTTGATTATTTTATTTTACTATGAACTTCGTATTTCGACTCGAACACTAATCCATTTTTCGGTTAGTACCTATATTTAATGTAATTAAGATGATAAATTTAAATGAGTCATTTTTCGATTCTTTCAATACACCTACATATAAGGAATAACTAAACTAAGATTTTTTTTTTTAAAAAAAACTAGTAATATCCTCATAATTTAGAAAACTGTTCATAAATATTTTGCGTATTTTTTTAGTATGGTTATTAAAGCATACCTATTCCAATAATAAGTGTGAGTTCAAAAACATGCCCACAAAACGGCTTCACATATAATTATAGGTATAATATTATATATTATATAAATACAGTTTATGAAGTTAATTTAAAATTGGAAGTATTAGTGGTGGTTAGGTATTGATAAATAAAAAGTGAACTTTAAAACCAAAATATTAGGTAATTATACCTAATATACTTTTATATAGGTAGGTACTTAAACACATTTCAATGGTTCAAAGCGTAAAATATTTTATAGTAGCCTATATTAATATTATTCAACGGTAACGCTGTATTTTAAAATAATAATTACCATTTGTATAGGGGGTATACGAGGTGGGGACGCTGTGGTCCAAGGTAACTACCCAGAACTAAAAAAAAAGACTTTATAATACACTATGAGAGACAGAGTATTTAAAGTAATCTTATTATTCTTATTTTTTGCATGAATATATAATTTGCATGAAATCGTCAACGTTTTTGTTAAATCTATACATTTATTATCAATTGAGAAAATTGTTTTTATCTTACAATTTTTACCTTCACTTATAAATAATAATGAAAATATTAAACGCTGTGTCTAGAAACCCGGACGTCCGTGTTTTGTATGTGTACACGGACGTCCGTGTTATCAATGCGTACCCGAACGTCCGTGTTATTACAGATCCGGATGCTCGTGTTATCACAGAATAT
>JAIPRL010013750.1:0-10199 GCA_025469235.1 Pemphigus obesinymphae
CAATATTCATATTAAATTTCTAATATTCAATTATCATATTAAAAATATCCAACCTTTTTTTCAATTTTATTTCAATTATTTTACGGATGTATTTTTAAAACTTACCAAGAGCTCTGAGGGCCCCTGAGCTCTAGGGGCCCCAAGGCACTGCCCTGATTTGCCCGATGATAGCTACGCCACTGACACTAATACATTAGATTGAACCGTTTGATTATTTTGCTTCTCCTGTACTTTTAACTACTGTTAATGTAAGAGTTAATTCATCATACATTTTTCCTATATGCGTAGAAAAGTCTTTAATAGATTCATTATCATATTATTGTTTCATAGAGTCTAGATGTTTATGTAAATATGGAATAGAATAAGAATTTCCAAAAAATTTTTTACGAAATGCAATTTCAATCCATTCCACGTAGTAATATTTCGAGTAGCTTCATAATACGTTTGATTTACCACTTAAATGAGAGGCGTTTGCCTGTATTATTATTACTTTATTTAAATCAAAAACATTACGAACAATACGAAAGAATAAATAATACGAATAAAATGTTTTAATAAAACAATACGAACTCATATTTTGTTTCAAACACGGAAAGGTCAGTCTCGGTATCCTCATCAAACGATGGCATGAGTTTTATCACGATGCTAAGACTAAATAGTTCCTGAACCATATTATTTAATACTGACAAATAATTCTTAGGTACTTAAAATTTAGGTAGATTAATTGATCAGTTTTATTGATATTTTCTGTATTAAAAGTATAAGTCAAATGTGTATCAAAAAAATTATATATGGAAGTATTATTTTCTGCATTGAGATTTTCTCTATTAGTCTGACTTCTTGTAAGCCTATTATTTACCTATTATGTTAACCTATTATTTACCTATTATGGTTTTTTTTATAATTCTTTGTTGAGTAGATGTAGCGTTGTGGAAGAACGAAATATTATTACACTTTCTTTATCACCATATATCATACAAAACTAAGTTTGAATAACAAAATAATAACTCATTAAATAAAACTATAATACCTGTACAGTGTACACATTTTCATTTATTTAATTTTTTTATGAACAGCATTATAATGAAGTGCTACAAATTTTTAAAAATATAACGATTGAATGATAATCATGTTTAAAGAATCATTATGTACACAAAAAATATCTTTCATTAAAAATTGAAATTTGAACTAACCTTCAGGTTTAACATACAGGTATCTACGTTCCTAGATAAAAACTTGAATCTATTTAGAATTTATTATGTAAGTATTACGAAAAATTAATAGTTTCATGTCCCAATAATGCCTATTGTAGTGTTGTAAAGAAATTGAAAACCAAATTATTTTTTTTTGTTATTTGAGAAATTGTCTACAAAGACTCGACTCCTTAATTTGCTTCCTGAAAAAGTATGAATTAAAATTTTTAGAACACCTAACTGATATTTAAAACAATGGAATAGATTTTAGATTTATCAAAAATATTCTGCAATAATTATTCTACTGTCGGAAAATCACATTACATTTTGGATCCGTTTCTCCGATTTTGACTTTTTTTAAATTGTATTTTGAAACTACGTGTTAATAAATAACTATCGTAAGTAACCGTCCAATTACAATTAAATTATAATAAACAGTAAAGTAATTTTTAATGTGTCTGGCGTAAACAATATAGATACATACTAATATTAATGGAAAATGAAATTCCTTGTTCTTGATAACAGGCAAATTTTATTGCCAATCGGTCGAGTCCTATACGCAGTGTACGATTCTCATTCGACAAGAAATATACTTGCTTTGGTTCTTTCTGTGTGGCGATACATGTACTATTTTAATAACCAGACAATTTATTTCAGATTTCAGATTGTGTATTTTTATGTATATTACGAGTAAAAATGCGTTTTGAATTGAGTATTTTGTTCTATCGACTATCGAAACTTCAAGTGTCAAAATTCGATCCACGGACTGCAGGTAAGGATATTTATTTGCATATTAAGTTTATGTACCTATCTGTTAAAATTTAATTGGAACAATAAAAATTGACGAGTGCTTACCATATTAATATTCAAATTATTGATATTAATCATAATTCACAAACCCAGCAATTGTAATGTTAATGTTTTTTCAACGTCGATTCTGGTTTTGTATAAAAAAATTGTATTTTAAAGTTTCGATTACAGTCTTCAAAATTAAAAATTAAAACATTTTTTTGGTTTAAGTTCTGGTTGGACCAGAATTTTAAATGTAATCTAAACTTCCACTAAATTACTTAAATTTTAGTGTAACAACAGGTCCAAACCAGATTCTTCTTAAATCTGATCCAAACCCTGTCGAAATTTAATGAAATAATTATAGAAATGGATTGTATATAGGTATACAAGTGTGTGTGTAATATGTATTTAATATAATTATGATGAGTAGATAAACCGAAATATTCAAAATTTTTAATGTATTAAATAACAAAAAATATTAAATAAACTATGAATGCATTTAAATTGTTTAATATTTTAATACTTATTTACCTGTTATAAGTTTCAACGTATCTTTATAATTTATATTTCTCGTTATAACGAATGGGTAAATATTTTGAATTTTTTTCTATCACAAAACTATATATTTCTTTTATTTTTTAAAAAAAAATATAAGTTTAAATATTTTGAATTTTTTTATCTTCCACAATTATGTTAAATTATACTTTATTGCAACATACAACTATACTCATATTAAATTGCACATCCGTAAATACATGAATGCCTATCAACTGCATATCCAACAACATACTATCATTCCCATTTGATTATTTTACAATATTATACCTTTAAGACCATAGTTTTAATTTAATTAATTAATTTTTAGATTGAGTCATCTGTTTCTAGTTCGAGATATTAAAATAAAGTTCATTAAGGATTTATCAGGTCACTACCATGTAGCTGCCAAATAGTTACGATGACTTCATATCCAACTTTCACATTCCACACTGTCCGGACGGGATACGTATAGTAGTACCAATATTCCAAAAGAGGGTAGTCATAGGCAATTACGGATCACTAATGGTAATACATTTCTTTTAAACGGATTTAGATAATAAATTTTACGATTGGCTAAACTATTCTAGATTTATATATCAGTGATGCAAATTCCATTGTGTGGGCAAGGAATCGCCAATTAAAATAAAGGGGGTTTTTTTTAAATTTCAAAAATATCTACCTATCATAAAATCCATACATGCGAAAATTATTAAAACGTTAGGAGAGTAACATATATTATACTATAACCTAGTATAGATTTACAACAAAAAAACAAATTTGTCACAGTTTTTAAATCATTATGCTATGAAATACATTATACACTTCCCCATTTAAAATAATTTATTATTAAGAGAACGCCCACACCACATTTTTAAAGACTTCAGTATAAAAAAATTTTAAATTAACTTATAAGTGGTCCCATGTAGTACCTACCATTTTTTTTTATTGCTGTGTAGTAGCATTTTTATTTAAAAAAAAAAGATTACCTAAGCAATACAAAAATACATTTTTAAATAGTAGATTTAAGAGTTATAACACCTAATAATGGCTAAAGTTGGCCACTTTTTACTTTCAATCGTTTATATCTCTTTACAATTTTAATTCAAAGGTATAAATTGTTTTATTAAAATATGAATTATGTTAGTTTTGATAAAAAAAAAATGTTATTGGTCAATCTCACCCAAAAACTAAATAAGTTGGCCAATAGGCAATAATGTATTTATTTTATTTTTTATTTTGGTGTTGAATTACTTGTAGAATTATTTATATATATAAATAAATACCCAGTTTCTACAAAATAATTTGTTTTTATTTAACACATACGTATTTCGAAAACAATGTTCTCATCTTCAGTGTTAAACAACTACTTAGTAGTTGTTTAACAAAAACAAAACATTGTTTTCGAAATACGTATTTGTTAAATAAAAACAAATTATTTTGTAGAAACTGGGTATTTATTTATATATATATATGGCAATAATGTAGTTTTAAATTTTATATATGATCAATGTAATTTAAACGATATTTAAGTTGTAATTGGCCCCCATGATGTTTTTAAAAACCCCTAGAAAGCACCTAATTTTTTTCCAATATAATGAATTTTAAAAACAATTTATTCCTACCATTCAAAATATAAAACATGGTACTTATCTATATAAAGTAATCATTACAAAATCATTTTTTGTCCTGTTTAATATACATTTAAATTGGAACAAACAGTTTAAATCAGCAACAAAATTAAATTTTAAATATTAATAAACAATTTTTTATAAAAATGAAGAAGAAAATGAGCAAGCTAATAGCTGAACCTTAGTTTAAGTTAAAAAATCAATTGCAAAAATTTGATGTCCTTTTTTTATTTCTGTTTTTGGTAAGGCTTGAATTACGTTCTTTGGATTTATCATATCAATATCTGACTCAGAAAAACAAACAATTTTCAGGTCTTTGTTGCTTTTAGATTCTGAGCGTAGTGAGGGAGCTAGTGATGTTTATTTATTATTATTATTTTTTGTCTCTGTTAACAAATTTACTACCAGAAGAAGTGCTCCGATCTTTATGTGCTTACATGGTTTCCTGTAGCAAATTTCATCTAGTTGGTACTTTGAACAGGTCATTTTTCGATTTTCTCAACAGTTTTTTAATGCGCAAGGAAAAACTACCAAGAATTGATGTAAAAACGGCAAATATACGATTTCGTCAAATCGAGATTTTTAATTTCTTCGTAATTTTGAAAATAACGATTTGAAAATGTTGAAATTTACATCGAATATTTAATTTAGTAATATATTCACGTTGATTAAGTTTTTTTTTTAATTGTTTGCAATTTTGGGCTATTTATAGAAATTTTAGTTTTCGAGGTTTCTAAGTCCTAAAAGGGGTAAATTTGAGTTTTAAGGCCTGAACATTTTATACAGCGTTAAATATACGTTACTCTAACTAAATTTAAAAAATCTCGAAAATCCGTAGTCACAATTTTTTTTTATAGTCATTTTTTTGACAAAATTATCAATTTTGAGGTATTCAAGTTCAAATAGTTGGTAAAATGAGATTTTAAGACCTGAAAAAATTTTAATATAACGTTAGTCATTCATTAATTCAACTAAATTTTAAAAAAAAATCGGTGGGAAAAAAGTATTTATATATTTTTTATTATTTTACTCTTTTTTAACTTTTTAGTTCATTATTTTATAAAATATTATCATAATATATATATATATATTATATATACCTATATTATTAGTAGGTATAATCTGCAGTAATTGTCAAGTATATCCACCGAAGCTTTGCTCAGAATCGTTTTTTTAGAAAGAAATGATTTATCATTTGGTTTCAAATTCAATATACCCACCACCTGTATCCTACTGATACTACTCATATCCAATAAGCGAAGTGCTTCCATTCCCTACTGACCGGCTTTTTTTTAAAATTTAATTTCCCATCCAGATTGGGAATCACCACTTACAATTCATCCAACAAAATGCATTTTAGTTTTTTTCTGAAAATATTCTACAATGACCCAAGCACTATCTTCAACTGTGTAGTTAGGTTCCGGTTCAATATTTCAATAATCATCCAAGTTTTCATTGTTGTAAGGGATTCCATGATGAGTTTCTTCTCTATCCTAAAGTTCAACAACTGATATACCTGATTAATCTTCAAATTTATCAGAACTTGTTGATGGGATGTTTGTGATTACTAAATTATCAAAACTTAAGCTTTTTCCAAGTTCAACATTAATTCGTTTGAATCGCTTTTTAATGGTTTTGAAGTTTCAAGGTACTTACCTTTATTTTTCAAGCTTAATTAATGACTCGGTTACCAATAAACTCAAATTTGATTCAGAATTATATGTGGGTTCTTTGTAAATATTGTAAATATACTAATTACTTGTGCAGAGTGAAATGGATGTATTCCACACTTTTCAAAACCATTGCAAATATTGTCATTAACTGTGTCTTATGATAGTGTGAGATAATAATCTACTGGCTTGACCAAATCTTGAAAAAGTTAAATACATTTTTCAATGTTGACTTTTAAATATTTGTTTGTATTTAAAACTATAGTTTATAACATTACATACTTTAGTTTAGGTTTTATACATTTTGATTCAATAAATTTAACTATACACATTTTATTAGGTACTTCAACATAAATGAACACAACATTTTGCTGATAAAAAAAGATAGTTTTACATCTTTCAATATTGAAGATCTACACTAATGTTTTTAATATTGAATTTAGTGTAATTTATGAGAAATTTAAAAAAAAAATAAATAAATAAAAATCCGTTAAAAATATATGGCACAAGTTAATAATTAAGAGAAATTGGATTTAGTAGCCAACTCTAGCTGGCCAACTTTAACCAATATTAAGTTAGTATATCAACGAAGATAACTTTTTGAAAACGATATTTTAATTAAATTATTCAATATTGTATCTATAAAAAAAATCGTTTTTAAATTACTTTAACTGGATAAAATTTCTATGAAGTCATCTCCAAAATATTGTTAATTCTTTATTTTATAACAGGTAGAAATTAAAATTTTTTAAAACCACTTTAAGAGGTTTTTTAGTTTATTTATCCTAAACATGTTTTAAACCTAAAAATCGTTAAAGTGGCGTCCACAGAATGTATTTCATTTATATAGGTAGTATATAAATACTAGTTACCTAGTAGTTAACTGCCTACAGTTTAAACATTTTGATACAATGTAGACTTATATAGTATAGATAATAACACGACTTGCCCGTCAGCCGTAGATACCATTCTGAGTTCAAACTACAAATGCAATTCATTTTAAAAAATTAAAATATACCTACTACAATAAAATATTATAATAAATAATGTACTATGTTTTGAGTGTAATGTACTTAGTTAGTACTTAATAGTTAATGTACTATGAGTTAGGTAAGTATATCGGTCAGAGATTTCAAATTGGAAAATTTTGAACGAAGATGTACCAGTCACTAAATTTTATACATTGAAAAAAGTCAAAATATATATATTTTTTCTTTTTTTATCAATAAGAAATAGCAAAATATTTTACTTTTTCACAAACATAACATAATAAAAAAGTTTATATAGCTTTTAAACATTCAAGCCCCAAAAAAATCAAATCGAATCTTTCAATCCAAAAACAAATACCTACCTAGGAAAATTAAATATCGGTTTTCATAACCAAGACCGCAAAATTGAAATATTTATACTTGTTTTAACTCTGTCCAAAATATTCGTTTAAAGTAAATTAAATGTATAAATATATTATATCGTACAAACGTTTTATTTTTAATTTATACTATCTATATGTTATACTTATTGTTTAGACAGCATATTACGAGTATAATACCAAGAAAATAAAAAATGATCTGGGAGTTTATGATGATTTAATCAAGAGAAAAGTAATTTTTATATATATATATATATATACAGAATGATTTTTTTTGTCATGAACCAGGTTACTTCTTGGGAAGTATAATTAATAGTTTTTGAGATTTTTTTACAAAAAATTATTTATATACACCATTCAATTGAATATTTTTTAATTTTTTATCCCTATCCCTCATTTATTAAGACTATATCAACTTTTGATTTTAAAATGGCAACTTATGATTTAAATTTTAAATTCTTAAGGAATATATATATATTTGTATAAGAAATGTCGAGTTATAATATTGTAAATTCGAATTTTCGTTAAAATTTTAAACATGGCGGAGTGGAGAATTACTATCATAGCACATAATCAAGATGCTGATAATGATGTACAACAACAGTATTTCTCTACTACGCTGCGTCTTGAATTTTAATCCTTATTACTCGGGTAATATTCAACGGATTAAAAAAAAAATAAAACTGGAATATTCTTATAAAAATATATTCTTTAAGAACTTATAAATTAAATCATAAATTCCATTTTAAAAGTCGTCGGTTCATATATAATTTTAACAAATAAAGAAGAAGGATACACATTTAAAAATATGAAAAACTGTTGAATAGTGTATAGAAATAACTTCCTAAAAAAAAATGTCACAAAAATGATTTATACTTCCCTGGATATAACCTGGCTCATAAAAAAAAATCACTCTTTGTATACCTACCTATATATTATATACAGGAACAAAACATACAATGATACAATGAAATCATGATGTACCATATTATTCTCTGTATAACATACCTACCTTCGGCCGGTATTATTTTGTTTAGATTTCACGTATCCGTTTGAAGGAACGTAGGTACAAAATATATATTAAGGGAAAGGAAAATTAAAAATACAAATATTTATGATGTTTGTATGTATGTATGTATGTATGTTAAAATAACAAAATAAATCAATTATATTTATTTTTCAAAAGTCAAGAAAAGTATAAAATAATATCAATACACCTAGATACGTATTTGGATATTTTCCTCCCTTTACTGATTTAAATATTCAGATGAAAACGCATATTCCTATATTGAATATGTATCTAAATGAAAAACAGTTGGTTTTTAATTTAGTGGTTCTCAACCGGAGGGGAATTTCCCCCAGGGTAGAATTTAGATACTGCACAGGGGGGAAATAGTGAGGAAATTACAAAATTGCATTAAATGAAAATCAAATTATCACAGAACTTATCATTTATTTTCAATTTAACATTTTAAACTTTAAACGCTTTAATTACATTGTGCATTACGTATATATAATGTATATTGTTATGAGTTATGACTTTGTAATAGAACGAAAATAAAAAGGAGGGGAAATAGAGGGCTCCGCGTTGGGTACCAATATGTGATATAACGAAAAGAGGGGAAAATCGTATGGGAGGTTATTATTAAAATATGGTTGTAGTTTAATTGCATGTGTATTTAAAGTCTCTTATAATTACGCGTTGTAATATGTGGATCCTATATACGTATTACCTACTAGGTAAAAGATATAAGTATATTTACGTAAGAAATGAAGTAGGCACCTACTATGAAATACAAGAATATTTACGTAAATATACTATAGACATGAGTATGAAATAATGTTTCGAATTATAACATGATGATTGATCAAATTTTTGTAAATATATCTGAAATCATATTAACAACCAAGGGTAAGGTATAAAACCTATAAGGCAGCCTTTCATCGAGTGAAATCAATACCAATAGACAAATTAATCGGTGTAAAAAAATATAATTGATGTATGTAAAAATGATTTACGAGTTGTAAGAACGAACGTGCGTTTCAATAAATGTTATTTATTTATATAATATTTTATTTGTGAATGAAATACATTTTGTGAGACATATATAGTTATGTTAAAAGAAGACGCGTGTAACGGTAAGTATAGTCATATTGGAAATGTATTGTAGTGAATTCTGACCCTTATTATATTATGTACTTACGTGTGTTTTCGTCCTATAACAATTTTATTATAATTAAATGTACTAACCTTGTGTATATGAAGATCGTTCAACGTTCGTAAAAACACGTTCAAATTAATGTAATTTAGACTCTGGAGGGTCGTGAAGTTAACAAGTTGTCACTATTTTACGTGCATATATTACCTCATAGATGTACGCTCGTATTCTTTTGAATTTTTATGATATTAAAAAAACTGAAACTTGCAACCAAGGATAAGGTAAAACCTTTAAGGCAGTCTTTCCTCGAGTCAAACACGAAACAAAATTAATTAAGTTCATTTAATGAATTGTGAGAAAATAGATATAAAATAATATAATAAAATAAGTTAAAATATTACGAGTATATCCCTTTATAAGCTTGAATGGTTTCAGTTAAACTGAAACATACAACCCAGGATAAGGTAAAATCTTTAAGGCAGACGTGTTTCCTCGAATCAAATACGCAACAGATCAAAATGAAATATTTAAGTTTAATAAGTTAAGTTAACTAGATAAATGGTAGGAAAATATATTTACAGGTAGGTATAGAAAATAAGATAATATAAATTCTAATAAATGCAGCGTAGTAATGACGACACGCCGATTAATGAAAGGAAATATAAAATAAAGAAAGAAATGGGTTCAACGTCTGTTATAATAGATTTGCCCAAAAAATGACCCGTTAAGGCGCGTTCTCATGAGTCAAGTTTAGTTGACCGATTATAGTTGATCAACAAAAATTGAATATAAGTTGAATCAGTTTTTGTTCACACATTTCAACAGAACATGTTTCAATTTTATTTTCAACT
>JAIPRL010013751.1:0-10196 GCA_025469235.1 Pemphigus obesinymphae
TTTAATATTTAATTTTATGTGTAATTGAAATTTGCTTTTTTTAGAATTAAATTAATAAATGCTTTTTTTGGCTTTTTTTGGCTACTTAAAATGCTTTTTTAAGGATTTATTTTGCTACAAAATCCGATCCCTACTTATCACATATTATCGTAGTTAATCTAATGATACTTTGTTACTGAATTTAACAAACACAAGTTTTGGTTATTGATAAGATAATAAAAAACATAATTAGGTGTATCGTGAAAACATGCGTTAAGTACGTTAATAATAAATAAGCTATAAATAAGCCAACCTTATACTATAATTATAAAGCTACTATTGTTAAAATTAGATCATATAAAATTGCTATAAAAAAAAAAAGGCCCATGGGAGGGGCCATGGCGGCCCCTCTGCCCCCCCCTGGCTACGCCACTAACTAGATATAAATAGATAACCTTTTTTCTGGAATATTATCCGAATATACCATAATTTTAACCAAAAAGGAATAGATTTTAAATGTATAATTTTTAAATAATTAATAGTTAAATAAAATTTAATAAAAAGAGGATTTTTTTCAAAATATCATTAATTGTGTTAAAAGGGGGACGTTTTTGTCATTATCCATACTTACTACCAATACTACCATACATTACTGGTTGTATTCGAGTAAAATATAAAATACGTTGACTCAGACATATCTGCAGTATTCAGAACAAATTTATGATTAATGTATTAAAATTTAATTTTATGTGGCATTGATATTTTTATTTGGTATCTCTTAAATTTTACACTAAACACATACATATACACACAATAACGATTCTGACATTTTTTTAGATAACAGCCTTGCAACAACTAAATGGTTATAAGTTATAACATAATTAAATTATGGCTCATGCGTGTTGTGGGGCGTATGCCAAACGTGGTATGTATTATTGACCTACGGAAAAA
The DNA here is from genome assembly GCA_025469235.1 of Pemphigus obesinymphae. Classification (NCBI taxonomy): domain Eukaryota; kingdom Metazoa; phylum Arthropoda; class Insecta; order Hemiptera; family Aphididae; genus Pemphigus; species Pemphigus obesinymphae. The sequence continues at coordinate 931 of JAIPRL010013751.1, forward strand.
AAACACATGTTTGAAGAATCGAAAATACGAGATATATATACTATTATTATTATCATATATAGATTATTTTATTATCGCTCTTGCTATACCACATGGCCTATGGGACACATTTTGCAGATTTTTATTTGTCAAAAGTTTAAATGTATAGTTTTTTTTTACCCTAAATGAGATAATTTTTAGCAATATTGATATCGAAAAATACAATGGACATAGGAAATAGGCATATGTATTCATATATTTCATAATTACTAGTATTATTATTAAAAAACGGATTTATAAAATGTAAATGCATATATTTATTAATTATTATAATAAGCTATTTGAAATCTGATAAAATGTGCACGATTTATATCATTCTTATTAAAGTTTTTGGGTTTTTATAAAACTATTGTCACCATATGGAAATCTTCGAATGTCCGAAAAAAATAGAGATTTGTCATAGGGTATTATACATATAACACACAATTTTAATTTAATATTCGGATCTATAATATGTATAATACAATACGTAGTTCAAACAAACGTATAAAAATAATGAATACGATAATAAATACTAAATAATAAAACTTGCAACGATAGAAAATTTATTACGATTTCGTCCATACATCGCATAATATTATATCAGATGAACACTCGTTATTTCTGCAGACGCCGAGATCGAGAAAAAAACTGGTGTACCCAAATTGAAAGTTCGTTTAATCCATCTGCCTGCCTATAACTTCCTATACCTATTTAATTGAGATGTTGAAGTGGTCGTAACTTCTCGTATTTAAACTATTCAGATAACGGACAGTATAGGTAGTACGGTACCGTATTTCAACCAGTGGCGTATTTACGGGGGGGATTTGGGGGATAGATCCCCCCCTTGAACTTCGACTTTTAATTTTTTTTATGGAAATATATAGTGAAATGAAAAAATATATGCCTAAGGGGGGGGGGATAATATATATTTCCATAAAAATAAAAATAAAAATCATAAAATGATATAATTCATAATACCTGTGTTACTATAGATAATAAATAAATGGATTTCCATTCAATCGATTTATTTATAGAATATAGGTAACAGCACGCCCGCACCGTATTCGTGAACCGCATGATCACCTCGGTCACCTTATGATTAATTGTTTCATCCCCTCCCCCCATAAATAATTTCTAAATACGCCGCTGATTTCGACATATAATATACACATATTCGTAGACAAAGAAATCTTCAGTCGGGTGTTAAGACGTCCGGGCAATACGAATCCGATCTCAACGTCGTCAAAAAATGTCGGAAAAGGTCGGAAAAGGCGATTTCGGGAGTTCAGAGTGATAAGAGAATACCGTGGGAAACGGTCAAGTGATAAGGAACAAACGGTGAACGGTCTATAAGTGAACACAGAGTGTATACCGTATACGGTGTGTACCTAAACTTCATATCTTCGGAAAAGTTAAAATATGGACGAATGGAAAATGGAAAAATCGTAAATCCAAAGCACGACAGCGATAAAAACGGAAAAGAAAATACCCAAGTGGCTGCCAGGGTCGGAAAACAGTCCGAGGAATTAAATAAAACGCGTAATGTTTTCTCTTTGAAAAAACCGTCTATTTGAGATAGCGTATTATATATAAGATTTATCATTATATTTCTCAATAATCATAAATTATTGTATTGATAAAATACATAATAACAATAAAGTTATAATTTACGTTTCTATATACCTAATATAGAAGAAAATAAAGACAAAAATTGAATAACTTTAAAATCTTATACATAATTAATAACCATATAGAAATTCAATCTACAAATTATTTACTTCTCGATAATATGAAATGTTTTTAATTAATTAAACACTAATAGTAGTCAAATTAAATTAATTTTTTTCTTAGCATTTCGTCTTTTGGTCTAGAAAATAAACTTTGAAGATATTTTTATGTACCAAATCTATACATATAAATAAATATAACTAAATATGTACCAAGACGAAATAAAATTAAAATTTTTAAATCGAAGATGACTAAAATCTGCTCTAAAAACAAATTTGAGTGTGTTATAAACGTGCACAAAAAAAAAAAAAATTTAAAAAGTCTTTAAAGGCACCAAAAGCACCGAAATGGCGAAAATAAGAAAATTCCTTCCCCATACGTCAAATGTATGAATAAATAAATATAATAATAATAAATGAGATGATGTTTCTAACAAAAAAAACCACAAAAAAGAATATTAATATTATTATTTGAATCAAAGGCATTTTATGTATTATTTATCGTATAATAAAATTTCCTGAAAAGCCAGCCATATTAAAAGCCGTTTACCCCGATTACGGTTGCTCGTACATAAGCAATATATTTTTTTTGTAGAGAATTTTCTCCTCGACAATTTTTATTTAAAACTTTTTATCGCACGACCAATAAAAAGCGAGATATACACTCAAAGGCATTTTTTTTTATAGACTCATTTTAACCATTTATTGCAAAAACAGTTGTTTGTACACAATACAAATGTCATTTTTGTAAAGTTTTAATGTACATATCTATAGAGTACAACTTCTCAGCTACTCAAAAATATTTCAAAAAGAGTCTGTTGACGCATCTCCAATAAGGGACGGGTAAATAATAGAAAAAGTTAAATTTTTTTGCAAAGAGGGTGTTTTGAGGCTCTTTTTCTAACCCTTACATATAGACAAAAATATGTAGGTAATTACAAAATGTATAGACAATTAAACGATGAATAATTGGTTTTTGAAACTTTTTGTCGTAAGTATAATATTTATTGAGAATTTTAGGACTAACCCCCCCCCCCATTATTTTATAAAAGGGAGACGGGGCAGAATTTTTTTTTATTAGAGTAAATATATTCCTTGATAATTTTCCCACTCATTACTTAGGCTTTTTAAATTTTTTTATCCATCCCACACTCATTGTGTATTTTTTATAGGTTGATATATCAAAGTTGTAAAATGGTTTCAAAGGGTTTTTTGCATATAAAAAATACATTATTTTAAAGGAATTTTCTTCCTCAACAATTTTTTTTTCTTAAACACTTATCGCACGACAAATAGAAAACGAGATATTTACAAAAAGTCTACTTATTTATTTATTTATTTTTTTTTTTTTTGTAAAAAATTTAATTTTTCAAAAAATGGGCATTTGACAAGTCTTGTTATGCAAAAACCGTTACTAGTACACAAAAAATATATTTTTTTATAGATAATTAATCTCTTATATTAATTTGATTTGAAACTTTTTGTTATATGACCAATATAAAGCCAGATATTTAGTGACCTTTGACACAAGAAGCCTGTCGATGGAGACTTTTTAGACATGTTCATAACGGCCTAATAAAGGTGTGTGCCAAAATGCAGCTTGATACTATAATTTTTCTGAACTGATGCCTATTTTCTGTTTAATTTGACCAGGCTATAAATCGCTTGTTATTAACATTTTTTCTTATACTATACGTATATGCAGTATAGGTATGAACTATGTCGCTATGAAATATATTTATACTATTTATTTTGACACTTTCAGAAACCATTCTAAAGAGTAAAGAATTATGAGCTTTTTATAGAATCAATTAACTCTGCATATATATATATATATATATATATATATATATACATTTGTGAATTTCATCTAAATTCTAATAATAATATAGTTTTACATAACAATAAATTGTTTAAATAATATTATACCAAACTTTGCTCAGAATTGTCTTTTGAATACAATGATTTATCTTTGCTTTCAAATTAAAAATAATAGTAATACGCTATCTTGTCCGAGGACCGAAGTGACAATGGACCAACTTTCACCATCTTTAACTGCACGACTTTTTTTGATTGAGCTCTCACATCAATTTCAACAAATTTCGGAATGCATAAACAGTTGGACAACGAGGAATATTGCTCGGTCAGTATGTGTATTCTAATTTACAGTAATTACAAACTGCCTGGCCGTATCTTATATATGATATAATACTCGTATTAATAAAATAAACTTGTATTATTAACAAGTATACATTTATATAAATTGTTCATTTTAAATCATATTCACACTTAAGTAACCTTGTGGCTTCTGGACAATTTTGTTTTCAACAATACTTCTTGAATGTTTCCAACAAAATTGTGAAAAGACGTACGTCTAGACTAAAAAAAAAAAACATTTAATATATAAGAAGAAGAAATCTTAAGAAAATTAAACATAATTTTGTTTGAGTACATCTTAGGCCCAGACTATACCGGGCGTTTTTCCGTTGCGATTATCTTCCGCGGATATCCGTCGTGAATCGCTACACGCAGCTTTACACGACGTTTTCACTCGGCGATATTCCGTCGTTTTATTTTTACAATATTTTAAAATATTGTATGTTAACATAATATGCCATAACTATTGTATAAAATATAGTTACACAATACATACATACAAACTGTCATATTCTATTATCATTTCCAATTTCCATGTGTTAAAAACATAGATAATAAATATATATTTATATAATTTATTATTATTATGTGTAAATATTGTCTATGGATATCTATGGGTAAAAACGTATTTAATATTTATCATAGGTGTTCCGTGACAGTTAGTACTATAGGACATAATATTTTCTATTTTCTCTATAATTACCTATTTTTTTGTAGTATCTATTCTATTCGTACTGGTACCTACTTGTTTATAATGCCAAAAAAACCTGGGTAGTGAGTATATTATTAGGTAGGTTGGTACCTATAAACAACGTTTACAAAATTATTTACAACATATAAAAACCTAAATACAATTTAAAAAAAGCCCAGAATACGTGTTGTTGAAATGTACAATTTAGATGGGTAGGTACCTAATTAAACTTGTCATTTATAATATAATAAATAGTAATTTACTATAAAATACAATAAATACAATATATATAAAATACAATAATAATTAAGTTTTAATAATTTTATTACATACACACATAGATAGGTATATAATATAATAGTATAAAATTGAACTTATATTAAATTAAAAATCATTTAATAATGAATATAGTAGTAGGTATCTGCATATTAATAAACCAATAGTTAACCTATACAAAATTATTGTATTATCGAATACAATATAAAAACTCGGCGGATATTCGTTGCCCGTATAGCCGCATCTCATACAACTAACTATATAGAAAATGCGATTTTATTATTTTTATTACTTTAACGTTCGGACGATTATTCGCAGTCCGGCCGCGTTTTTCCGCAGCGTCCAAATCGCGACAGATTGTTACCGCCGTGTATAGCCGCTCTAATCTAAATCAATGTAATTTCATAAACGAAATTCACGACGGATATCCACGACGAAAAAACGCCGTGTATAGCCGGGGCTTAATCAGTAATCACTTGAATTTTTAGGGTTACGTATTATTATTGATATAATATAATATAATCAATAGTATTGTGTAAGACTGTAGCAGTGGGACTATAGTTTTCGACGTATTCACGTGTATACTGTTATTTTTTGTAAATATGTAGGTGACAGACGGTATTACGATGAAAAAAATCGTCGGTAATAAGCTATATATTGGTACAGGCGTAAATTTCAAGCTCTCAGAGTACTGAGAATTTTGTCGTCGACTATATTCGAAACATTTTATGCATTTCGACAAAACCAAAGTATTGGCATTTGGCATCATATAATCCATGATGGTGGTGTCTGCAGAATATGTACCTACTAATTATTATATTAATTTTCATAAAAAGCTTTTGACAGTTATACATTATACAAATTATCGGCCGTAAACGTTTGAATACGATTTTGAGAAATATCGCTATCACAAACGTCGTTTTTCGTCTATTTCTTATTCCTTGCTTCATACAATGCATTTTTGTTTACGTAGGTAATAATGACGTATTCTAAACGGAATTCGCCTTCGTCGCCGAACTCCTCGTACTGTATACACAATAATGATCGTGGCATTCCCCTACGAAATCATTTTTCGCAGACAACTATATATATGTATAATATAATATAATATTATAATAGAACCTATATGGGCACACCATGGTCGTTCGCCGCAGGTGCGCCAGGGATTTCAGCCCTGATACAAAATAACAACAAGGACAGGTGTTGTCCCGCCGGCCGACCGTCTCGGCGACGACCACTCCACCCTATTCGTATTTTCGTATGTATCAGCTATTATACTTCAGTGGTGCGCACATATTATGCTATCGCGGAATGCACCTTCGTTTTAATCCACCGAAGTATTAACAACGTTTTATTTTGTTGGAATTTTTTTTTTTTCTATTTGCATGTCTGTGTGAGTTTGTATGTGGTAACGGTGAAAGTATACGATGACAAGAAAACATATTATAAGCGTATATTATAATAGTAGTAGTAATAAAAAAAAAAAAAAAAAAAAATTAAAATCGCGTGTGAAATCAGAAATTGTAGGTCAATGTCTGTATAAATAGCAACGGCTCAGCCACAGCTGCGTTGCTGCCGCCATCGAGAATAGATCGTTTTAAAAATATTTTCGAAAATATTTCGATGAGTAATGTACATAATAGATGATAAATTCAATTTTTCACCAATATAAAAAACAACACAATTATGAACACTGAATAATTTAACGCGGTTATTTTTTATACCATATCGATTCAAAATGTGAATTTATTACTACGTCTTTTTACGATGTTTTACTGAGTATCATTGTACAATTTGCATAATACCTATATACATTATTATTTTTATGAGTAATTAATGAATAAATTATGTTGCAACATTATAACATCAAATGTGTAATTAAATCGATCAAATGTGTTTTTCATTGCTTCCAATATAAATTATGCGTGTACCCCTTGTTCATTGAACACTGTTTTATTTTTATTACACTACGTTTATATTATTTACTGTTCGGAAATATTTTTTTTACAAAATAATGAATTTTATGAAATTATTGAACGTTTTACCAAAATTGATGTGTGTGTATGTGTACTTTACATGTTCAATCAATACATTTTGTGTCATCGGTGTACGTGAACTATAAAATATTTTACTGTCTATTTTTTTTTCATTTTTATCATATCAAGTATATATTTATAATAAACTTCTGAATCCGTTTATTGGAATATTTATTTTGGCTTTGATATCGATCCACTCGTAAAATTGATCGAGGTTGCGACCAACGTCCAACCGAGCACAGGCGAGCTATAAAAAATACGTGCAGATAATGACGTTACCAAAAATATTATTCCAAAACATATTTTATGAAACATTTTTCAGATACAATACTTTATATTTATTTAATTTATTTTTTGTTAGTTTTAGTATAACGTACGTTATTAAGTGTTATTGTTAAATTATAGAATTGAACTTTCAATTTAATTACTTATGTATTTTGTAATTGCCGATGATAGTTAAATAAATATTATTATAATTATATTATACAAGTTCATAATAATAAGTTAAATTAAAATGTCATAGTTGTTCAATAACTTCATTGCCTAATGCGTTAAAAAATTCAAAAAATAATTATTATATCTAGTTAACGTTGTGTGCAAAATAAAAAATAAACAATGAACTTGAAACATATTATTATTATGTTTACATTATTTATTCGTTTTTTTATTGTGATAATAATTGGTAACGTTTGAAAAAATGTATTTTACAATCATGTTGATACGTATAATTTTCTTATACCCTGGCAAATTGTATTGATGTAAATGAGCTTAAAAGGAGTTCTAAAAAGTTATTTTTAAATAAACTATCGCGTTGGTCGACATGTTTGTAAAGAAAGTAGAAAACTGATGGAAGAATAGAGTCTTTCGCACGACATTTGATGTAACAAGAGAAATATTGAGAAGTTGGTAGGTACTAGGTATTTGGTATATAATGAACTTTAAAATAGTTTTAGGAAAATTACATTTGCATTCGTGACAGACTACAGATATTCGGTGTAGGTACTAAGTATACGAATAATAATTTTGTTAAATTTTTAAACAATTATTCGTAACACATGGTTTTGGGCAGCTGTGTTAAAGCAACCTATTGTTATGTAGGTTTTCTCATCGGATTCCCCCGTCGTACACTTACCGCGGCGCTTTTGTGCAAGTGCGCATCCTCCATTGGGCCAGAATTCACTTTCGCTTTCTTATCTCATCTACCTCTTTCTTTGTATTTTCTCTCTCCTTCTCTATATACACATATATATTTTTCTATCTATTTCCTTATTTATTTATATATTTTAGATAAGATAGATTATCTATAAAAGTAAGACGTTAAAAATTATTCACCACCAACCACTTTTCTCATATCCTATTGTACGACATTCGATGTATTTACTCGTGATATTTATAATATTAATATATAATATATTTACAGGCGTGCACTACACGTGTTGTTGTGCACACCGGAAACAAGGGTTTAACGATAGTCGTTCCCAAGGGCGCGCACGACCCAAGCCTATATATTTATTATATTATACGAGTATATGTAATATGTATGTATAAACATTGAACAAACGTGCCTGGTTTCGTTGAACTTTGAAAATTGTAGTAAAGGCGAGTTATCAGTGTTGCCGAAGCATACTTATTGTATGGTATTATAATGTCATATTATATATAATATAATTAAAATTTTATTTTTATTTTAAGTGTCTACGTCTATGTCGATAACGCCATTACCATTGTGCTGCGCGCATACAGGTCAATGAAGTTATAGGGGAACATAAAAAGCACAAATTTCCGTTGTATTAGTGTTGAGTTAGTACTCTCAGAAAATATAAAAATAAAAATTAATGCTCCGTCCAAACCTATGATATTTCACTTTTTAAAACAAGTAGGAATATGAAAAGCGCTATAATTTTCGCTAAATGGCCAAATTTTAGTGTTGAACTAGTGCTCTCGGAAAATTAATAAAAAAAAAAAAAATGGTAATTAATAAAAAAAAATGGTCCTCAATTATTTCGTAATTTATTCACTCACTACATAAATATCCTAGAACCGTGAAGTTAGCACGTACGTGGTCGGAAATCGAAACTCCAATGCGCAACGCACGGTAATAATAATAGTAACAACAACCCCATTTCAAGTACCTGTACGTAATATACACATGTACATATAATCCTATTATACACAACGCTAACTTTTCTCCGTCATTTTTTTTTCTATGAGAAAAACCTCTTATAGATTTTTTTTTTTTTATTTATTTAACCCGCGGCTACAAGGGCCATTGGGAATATATTTACAAATGTATGATAAGTAGGTGGGGTGATACGTTAATGTTTATCTATAGCATAAAAAAGGAAACTGACAATAAGA
>JAIPRL010013752.1:0-10196 GCA_025469235.1 Pemphigus obesinymphae
CATTGGAAATTCCTGAATTAGATGATACAGAAAATAATTTGACCAATCCACCTACTGAAGAGTTACTTATAGGATTAAAGCGACCTTTGGAGGTTGGATTAGTGGATAGCAACGATGAAAAAAAATGTCGCTTTGCTGAGAATAATTGTGAAAAATCATTGGAAATTCCTGAATTAGATGATACAGAAAATAATTTGACCAATCCACCTACTGAAGAGTTACTTATAGGATTAAAGCGACCTTTGGAGGTTGGATTAGTGGATAGCAACGATGAAAAAAAATGCCGCCTCCCAGAGAATAATAGTGAAAAATTAATGGAAATTCCTGGATTAGATGATACTGAAAATAATGATATACATGATAATGATGTAGTTGAAAAAGTCATTAATTGTAATGCTATTGATGAAAATCAGACTAAATCTGATATTTTAAAACAATCCGAAGAAATTAGCAATAAATATTATGAAAGTTTATACAATTTAGCTAAAGACAAAAATACAACATGTGATGTAAAACATTATTTATTACTTATTTATTACTTAGTTAGATTTACCTAGTTATGCTATATATACTGTGTTTTACGAGAGATCGCCAGTATAATACACTTAGTGCTATAGATCTTTCGCCTTATTTCATTTAATCGCACTAGTCTGAGTTTGACGGTAGATAGAGAAACTTTGCATTAAATCATTGTGTATGCACAATCTCTGACGATCTTTCATAAAACGCAATATATTCAATGACTGGAGTATTTCAAACGAGTACCTATTATAACTTTATAATACTGATTTTAAAAAAGTATTATAGTATATTGAATTTTTAGGAGGATACATTACCACTGCAATTACCAAAATTATCTACAATTATTAGTTATGATTATGAAGATGATGATGAGGAATATGATTATTTCAATGTTGGTGAAGATGATGAAGATGAAGATGAAGAATTTGAGGATGAATTTGAGGATGAAGAATCTGAGGATGAGGAGGATGAATATTATGATGATGAGAGTGACGATGATGATGATGATGATGATGACGATGATGAAGATGACGATGATGATAGTTCCTATGATGATGAGGAAAATGATAATGATGATAAGAACAATGAAGGCGATAAAACAACTATTAAAAAAGTAATGAATGTTTTTATTTGTATTAATTTTGATTCTTATTATTAGCACTACTAAATTCTTTAATAGTATAGGTGTTAAAATGAAATTTTAGAAAAAATCATGGTTATGTATTTTTAGGTTTTTAAATGTTAAAAAAAGCTAAATCAAGGACATTCAAATGAAATTTTGTTCAAAAATTAATAAACCGTTCAATAATTTTTAAATATCTTTTAAATATGTTTTCTCAATTTTTTTTTTCTTGGATAACAACTGAGTAAAACATACTACACACTGCAAACTAAAATTAAACAAAAAAAAAATAATGTCTACAATTTCATATTGGTCTTTCATTATTTATTATTATACTAATAACATATTAACATAGATTACAAATTTTAGATACCTTTACTCAAAATTCAATTTTATAAAACAGTATCATATGTGCATGTACATTATACGTACACTACCTTCAGAAAGTTTCTGGACAGCAGGGGTATACCGAGTAAATATAGTATGACGTGTTTCTTTACTGTGGGACAAGACACATCCAAAATATTGCCCTATATAGGTCACAATTCTAATCTAACTTCGATCCTCTCCTTCCACTCATCTAACCTAACCTTAATCATCCCACACCTGTCTAACCTACCAACCAAACCTTCCTCCACCCATCTCACCTGTGTAACCTAACGTAACTTAACATCTCTTACTCCTCCTACATGTCTTACCAATCATAACATGCTTGCCTTTTCCCACCCGCCCATCAAACAAAACCTAATCTCCTTTTCCACCTATCACTCCCTTGTAGAGCCAGTAGCATTCACACTAACATAGACTAATTTCTCTACCTTAACATGGCCTAACACCAAGTCTTCCTGTGTACTCCATTGTCCTGGCCCAGCCTTGATTGGATGATCTAGTAAATCTGAGCCCTTTCTCTATGCCTCATCGCCCTATTTGAATAAGTTAAGTTCCTGTATTTTGCCCTCTATAGGTTGGGTAGGGGATGGCATACAGTAGAAGATAAGGAGGTGTTAGTCTATGTTAGGGTAGAGAAGTTAGTCTTTGTTAGTGTGGATACAACCGACTCTGTAAGGGATTGATGATCAGAAAAGGAGATTCGGTTTTATTTGATGAGCGGGTGAGGGAAGCTTAAAAATGTTACTATTAGGTTAGACATGTGGGAGGAGTAGGTGATGTTAAGAAGTAGTTACGTTATGTTATACTGGGGAGGGGGGGTGGAGGAAAAATATGTAGATAGGTGTGGGGAGGTTAAGTTAGGTTTAGTTAGGTGGGTGGAAGGAGAGTGTTAAGGTTAGGTTAGGATTGTGCCCTATAAAGGGCAATATTTTAGATGTGTGGCCCTTGTCCCAGAACGAACCGAAACATACCCACTTATCCTATAAATCCCTGTCCAGAAACTTTCTGACGATAGTGTATAAAATTAATAACATTTAGATAAAACATAGTATACAATATATTCTAGTTCACAAACCTCACAAAGTCAAACTATGACCAATAAAATTGTATAAAAACACATGTCATTCACCACTTTATCAAAATATTTTTGTAGTTTATTTTGTATCATTATATGATTATATTTTCATTTATATTATTATATGATTTTTCTGTCAATAATGGTTTTAAACACAAAATTAATTAAGTTATTCAAGTTAAAAAAAAAGTTAATTTTTAATGGTTGTAATTTTAGTTTTAGAACCATAATTTACACATCAAAATTATTTTTTAATATTTTAAATTATTTATTATAATTAATATAAAAAGATTAAAATAATTTATATATTTATGTTATATAAGTTATATGTTAGGATAATAATGCTAGACGTACATTTTGTATTTTATCAGTTGATTAGACAGAAACAGTAAATGCGAGTGATAATAAAATATAATTTAATTACATTGTACATAATATGTATTATATAAATAATTTTTTGTTAAAATATTTTAGTAGTGTAAATAAAAATATTTGTATGATACATATTATGTACAGTGTATTTAAATTACGTTTTATTATAAATTTAAGGATGTATCACTCTCATTTACACGACTACTAAAAAACTTTAACAAAAAATATATATAATAAAAACAGCTTTAGACCTATGTAAAAATAAAATATGTATTCATATGTCAACATAACAAGTAGAACTATGATTCTCAATATTTGTGAATAATATAACCTGATAAATTTACCTAAAATCAGTGACACTGATATTAACCAAGATTCAAAATTATCAGTAAAATGTACAAAAAATATTGATTTTTAGAGACACATCTTTTCAACATAGGCATGAAGTCATCATTTTAAAATAATATTAATTACATTGATAAAACTACCAATATAATATACCTACCTGTAAATTTTTATCTGTCTTATTTTTTTAATTGGTATGATCCGCATCGATCATAATGTAGAATATAATTAATTAATTTATAAAAAAAAATTAGCAGCTAGTATCTAATTTTATTTTATTTTTTTATGTTTAGCATATTTTAGAAGATAACACTAAACAAGTCTTGTTTGCAAAACCTGTTCCTCCTTCAATACCATTAAATGTTACTAATAATAACTACATTGATACTGACCTAGCTGAAGGTAATAATGAAGGAAATAATGACCCTAAAGAAGATAATTTTGACTTAATTGAAGATGATAATGTTAACCTAACAAAAGATGAAGATGGAATAATGAGGGCTGATGACGAAAACTGTGTTCCAGAAGAATCAGCTATCATAATGGCCCCACCTACAAATCCTTAAGTAAATAATAAAATAATTAATAAATGGGTCATGGGTAGGACTTGTAAGTTAATACATTTGCATAGATTTTGTGCTCAAATTAATATCTATACTAAGTAATATACAAATCAATTTCGTAATACCAGGAATGAGAATATTCATATTTGAGGTTCTTGATTTAAAAATTTGCATATTTATGCCTATTTTACCAATTTTTTTCTTATATATATTAATTTCAAAATGCATACATTGAAAAGCAAAAAAAAACATATTTATAATATATACAGGTACCTATATAAAAAAATAATATAATTTAAATTTAATTACAATAAAAAAAATTCCCTTTGAAATGTTTATTTTAGTCTGTTAAGTTCAAAGTTTATTTTTATACATTAATGCATCGATGTTTTGAATAGTGCGATCCATCTCTATGATTTTTTTTACTAATATCTGATATTATATTTATATTTATTTTGTATAACAAAACTTTGTTTTATAATTATTTCAATATTTTTCTTCTTTTTTAGTGTATTAATTTACGAGCCCTAGTCATGGATTTTAAAGGTTCTGTTTGTGCTTAAGAAATATTTTGTTTTGAATAAAATTTTAAACGTGGTTTATTAATTATAAAATATTTAACATGGTTATTCACACTTGTCTGGGACAAAAATCTAATGTCAGAAAAAGAAAAACAACTGTCTGGATGTAATAATGATTTTTTAATCTAAGGAGTGCTAAATATGTTACAATACATGAACGCATGGAAAAAATTTGAATAATATTGGTTTGAATAGAAATTTATTTGAATCTGAAAATTATTGAAGCTTTGTTAATTTGAACCGACATTATTCAGAACCAATATAATCTGGAATAATATTAACAAGAACCAACAAATCTGGAATCGAAATATTTTGGAAACTATATCTGGAATAGACCGACTTGGAAATTACAAACTTGGAACATATATATCTCAGCCAAATGACTACGAATTGAAATTCGATTTTAGGGGGTAGTAGGGTATATTAAAATACACATTTTGGGAAATTTTCCAAATATTAACCGTTTTAAGTGAATGGATGAGCATTATAAATATCATTTTCGTTTACCTCCCATAAAATTATACCATACGAGGGAGGTGCAATAATGACTTGAATATTTAAACTTATTCCTTTAAGAAAATTAGTTATTGAGGGGTACATTTTTGGAATTACTATTGTTTAGCATAAGTTGTAGAGTACTCGGGACATCACTAACAGATATAGAATACTTCGCAGTATAGTGTATAGTGAAAGAAGGAAATTTCCCCGGGCAGCACTATTTTGGGGATAGCTAATTAAATACCCTTAAATATAATTGATGAGAAAAAGTGTTTTCAAATAAATATGTATTGCGTTTATTTTTTTTTTCAAAACATTTTCGATATTCCTTCTTATTCCTTAAAAAATTGCCGGTTTTGCTCCATTTAGTGTTCCTATAAAGTTTTCTAAGTTTAGACTTGATTGGTTAATTAGAAAGGGGGTTTCATAAAAATCCCTAAGAAGGTATTTTCGGAGTACGTAGCCAGACCTACCACTTCACTATATACCAAACCAAAATGTATACTGATGGAACGGTGTTTTTATCATCAATAGTGTCGAAAGTCAGAGGAAATCAAAAAAGTGAAGGGGGAGGGACTTTTAATATGTTGTACTATGAAATTTCCTATATCTTACAGTGGTGTATCAAGTACTCTACAACTTAAATTAAAAAGTGCTGTAGTAATTCCAAAAATTACCTTTAACAAATAATTTTGCCTGGAAGGGGGAGTCATAATTTATCAATATTTCAAGTTTTGTCGGTTCAAAAATGATATTTTCCAATTTAATATGTTCAAGATTTATCAGTTAAAATTTTATCGTTTCCAATATTATTCTTTCAAAATAATTCCGATTTCAAGCTATATTATTTCAAGAAAAAATTGATTCAGTTATTGTGTTAAAATTAAATAGTTTCAAATATATAATATATAATTCAAAAATTTTCGGTGCTCCCAATAAATCTAAAAATAATTTCCATTTTCGAGCTCTATCAAATATAATTATTATATTAACAAAGCGCTCTTTATGCTCAAAAGTTTTTTGAGCAAGTGTGAAATTTGATTTTTTGGTAAGTACTTGCTTTAGTTTTTAAATCACGAAAAAATGATATAGAATCATTAATATGTAATAATAATAATTTCCTTGAAAATATATATTTAAATTTTTTTCATTTTTGTTTTTGAAGCAATTGTGTACAACACAAATAACTAATAAATAATACTCATCTAATGTTATGATTGGATGGCATGATCCAGATGGCAGGCGAGCTATCGAGAAATTTTTTTTTTTGTTAATATTTAGTTTTAACTTTTAAACTATAATACATAAATATTTTAAATTAGGTTTTTTCTATAATTGTGACAATTATGTGATACAAATGAATCTAGGATATTTTCTTCCTGAAAAAATTAAAAATTTAATTTGTACTTATTTAATTTATACTTATGCTGACCATACATACTTATTTTCATAGTACAATACTTGTTTTTTTTTATCTATGTAATATTATCCTAAATGATTATCATCCTCTAGAATTTTAAATGATTATTTTTTTCATTAAAAATAATAAATATTAATAGTATTAACCCATCAGAGCCGGCTTAAGAACAGTGCAAGCTTGTGCCATCGTATAGAGTCCTAGCTATGCAATTTTTGGGTAAAATTTACATTAAGATCTTTTTTATTTCTTTCTTCCTGTTTTTGAATAGACCATGCAAAAACTTGCACATAGCCCCAATATTCACCAACCCTGCAACCCATATCATCTAATATTTACCTAATAATATATCTAATTCAACTTACTTATCTTTTTTATTTTATCTACAATTAAAAAAAAAAAAAAATAGTTATATAAAACTAAATAAAATAAAATAAAATTATATTTGTGAATTATTAAAATATTATTATTTTAGAAAAAAAATTAGGAAAGAATGAATATCTTTTACCGTATTAAAGGATAACTAGAGGGGGGGGGGAAAATGTCTATATAACTTTACAAATCTCAGAATATTCTGTGTGCAAATTACAATGTTTAATCACAACTGATAACAAAGTTTAGATTTAGATCCAGACAAGTGGGAATTAGTAATCTGTGTATGTCGAAATATGATCTGGAAGAGTGAAAATATTGGGATATGAGATTCATTTCAATTTTTGTAGTAAAGTGAAGAACAAAGTAGTTATGAGTTGTGTTATAAAATTTAAAGCTTTAATGAAAGTATGATCATTAAATAATTGAATTTACCTGTAGTAAGTATATATTTGTATAATGCCGGGTTCACACTATTGCAATTTCTTGTATTTTAGACTTGCTTGCAATATATATCATGCATGAATACGCATAGTAATACGTAAGTGTATATTCATATAATATATGCTTGTATATTTTTAGTCTTGTATGTATTTAAATACTATTTAGTTTCAAAAGTGATCTGATCGCGAGTAGAAGTGTTGTGTTTTTTTAAATTTTTAACGAGATTGATGGATCCAACAAAAAAAGGAGTACTTATTATTTGCAATATACTTCGCAAAGAAATCTTAAAAAATAAGCAAAAAGCACTAAAAAAAAAAAATTGTGGGTTCGACAATGGATTAGTAGAAGAAATAGTATTGGAGCATCAAATAATTTATGTTTTGAATTAAGAAATGAAGATCCATCATCATACAAAAACTTTTTGAGAATGAATAATTACCTTTTTCAATATTTACTGGAGAAAGTCAAACTATTAATTCAAAAAGAAGACACTTTTTTAAAAAAGCATTATTATAGCTGTCAAAATTGGAAACAGTACTTTGTTTTTTGGCCACAGCCAATTGTTTTACCTGTCTTCAATATTTATTCAGAGTTCCTAAGAACACACTAAGTATGTTTGTACCAGATATGTGTGATGCTATTTATACTGTATTAAAAGAATTTATTAAAGTTATTACATTGTTTTTAACATTATTTTCACTAAAAAGTATATAATAAGTTAATACCTAGGTAACCTATTTGAGTTTATACCTATATTACACAAAATTAATGTAAGTAAATTAAAAAAATTCTTGATTAATGGGATTTTTTAATGAGATTTAAAATTGTATTTAACCAAATATGATTATATTTAACAATGAAACATACTTTTTAAAGAAAACTAAACCTTTTACATAGATGTCTTATAGTTTTTTTTTATCAAAATTTTTAAAAAATTTATATAAAATAAAAATGTTATTATTATTTTATAAATAAAACAAAATATTTACAAAGAAAAAATATCATTTGAAGAATAAGCTGATGAACCATTACTTTCATTCAACATTTGAGTTCTAGTTGTTGGAACTGCCAATGTTTTGTTGTGCCCTGATGAATATTCCATATTAATTTCATTAGTAGCTTGTTGGTTATAAATATTTGGTGTTTGTGAAAAGTTAAATACTCTACTTGGTTGGACAGTTTGTAGTTTATACTTAATAAGTAAACTATGTATATCACTTTGTGCCTGAAATGCTAAATGTATGGGTAATTTTTTAAGCATCATCGATAGTAATTTATCAAATGCATCAAATTCGTCCATTTCCAACAGTTGTGTTGTTTTTTCAGATATTTCGTCTAATTTTTATAGAGCATTATCAAGATATGTTGTATCAGACACTTCATTTTTTCTTTTTTTTTTTTTTTGAAATTGAGTGTTTTAATGCCGATGTAGGTGATGGTGGAGGTGATAAAAGTTTTTCTGACAAGTCAGACAAACAAAAGAACAAAAGATTTTTAACTATAGATTGTCAAGAGCTTGGCGTATAGTAGAAAATACTTTTGGAATGTTGACAAGTTGATTTAGAGTTTATGAAAAACCAATATCACTTATACCGAACAGTGTAGACAGTATTGTAAATGCTACTTGTGCTTTACATAATTGGCTAAGGATAAACTAACTTAATACCTACACACCATGGCATACATTGGATTATGAAGATTTAGATAATTATAATTGGTCTCCCGGATCATGGCATAATGAAGTACAATCAACAGGAATTATAAATATGACTTTACTTCCACCGAAATATCTGTTGAAATCAGTTACAAGATTACGAGAAAAGTACACACAATATTTTAATAATGAAGGCGCTGTTCCATATGCAGGATAATATGATTTTTCAAATATTACATTTACCTATATATTATATATTACCTAATTATTATATATAATTATATATTACATTTATATAATTTTTATTAAAATTATAATTTAACAATAGTGTGATGATAAAATTCATTCTTCTTCTCCTTCGCCTTCTCCCAACTATTTGGGGTCGGCCACCCTGTAGTCCAGTCAAATTAGGTTTTCAGCTCGGAAAAATTCCTACCTAGCTGAATTTTGATACACATCTTTTTTACATCGTTGTTAACAATGTGTAAAAAGTCGACCTCGATATCATGTACGCGTTAAAGGTTATTCGAGGTCAAAGGTTACGGAATTGGCCTTTTTTTTAATATCTCGTTTTTTATTGGTCGTACAAAAAAAAATTTTAGATATAAATTGTAGAGGACGTAATTATCTACAAAAATGGTCTTTTGACATTTTCACGTCAAGTTGATAGTTTTTCCGTTATAAGGCCAATAATGTGTACACTTTTAATGAAATATGATTTTTTCGCTAAAAACAAGTAGCCTTTGCGTTAATATCTCGCTTTATACTGTTTGTACGATGAAAAGTCTCAAACAAAAATTGTAGAGGACAAAATTATCTACAAAATGGATATATATATGTATCCAATCGCACTTGCGGTATACAAATTTTAATGTTTACCATACAAAATTACAATAATATAATATAATATTATAATAACGATAATAAGAATGCATTCGTTTTATGCAAGATGTATATGTAGGTACATTGTACATATTACCATTGATTATATATAGTATAGATAGCCCACATCGATATAAAACACGCTGCGCCAGAATGATCGGAGACCGCTTAAAAGCACTGTGATCATCCATCCGATTAGTATGATAGGAAAACGCTGAATCGCTAGTAGTCACACGTGCCGCGTGCGCCGCGCCGACACTATGACTACGGTAGTTCTCAGTGAGTCAGTCCGCACTCGTCAGTCGTCTCCTATTTTCTATTTAATAATATTCTTATAAGTACAGTCAATTAAGAAATCCCTATATCATTATCTATATTCGACTTTGAGCATCGAGATGTTAAACGCTAAATGCAACAATATGTTCTAATATCCTTACATTTTTATAACATATAATGTTA
>JAIPRL010013753.1:0-10196 GCA_025469235.1 Pemphigus obesinymphae
ATTGGAATAATAATATTTATAACTCACATACAATTATTCAAGAAAAAAAAGAGAAGACATATAAGGACGGGAGATAGTGGGTCGTCGCCGTCGCAATTATACCAATCAAATAGATACGGCGCAAACAGGTAGACGTAACGTTTTTGTTAATACACGGACACGGTATCGCTACCAATGAATTTGAAATATATAGTTTTAAATAACATGGGTAGATATTATTACAAAAATCAAAAATATTTTATTCAATCACAGTAATTTATTCACAGTTTACTAAATACCATTGAAAATTTCAAAGTCGATGACAATATTAAACGGTACATACACAAAATAGCGCACTTTAGAACTGTAGTATAAAATATTAAAATGTAAGTGACGTGAAATAAATTTATAATTTAATTTTTCATTGTGAATATTAATTAAATCACTTTAAACTCGCTGAAAATAATTATTTTTATATAATTTTAGATTGTTATTTATTAAATATTAATTTTTGACATTTACATAACATTTTTATGATAATATGATATTCGCAGTTAAAATGATAAAATTGTAATCATGAATCAGATCACATTTCATAGAAAAAAATATGTATCGATATATTAAATGCATCCCGTAATTATTATTGGTGGATAAACAGCAAAAATATTCGCATTTTCACAAACATTTTAAAAATAATTGACTCAATGTTAGTAAAATTGTTTTAAAAATCAGATCTACAAAATGGCTATCTTGATTCTTTTTATAAATTTTAAATGTAATTTTACATTTTTTATTTCGAATTTCTAAAGATTATAATTTAATTTAAAAATATTTAAGTTATAGCGCTAGGCTTTAATAATAATTAAAAAAAAAAAAAAAACTTATTACATCTGTTAAATAGCCCCGTAACACCCTGGTATATTTAAATTACTATTACATATAAAATTTTATTAAAATTTAATTGAAATGTGAACTCTGTTAGCATGTTTCAAGTATTAATTTAGTTATGACTGGTGTTTGATATAACGATAGTGAAAATGTCAATAAAATATGTACCATAAACGCAGTTGAGTGTTATGATGACAGAAATTATGCCTGCAGTTAAGTATGATTCACAATGATTTACCGTAGAGGAAAAACAGAGGATGAGTATAGCCATAGGATCAGTGGATTGACTAAAGAAGATAAAATAAAAATTCAGTACATAACAGATTACCACTCTAATAGAGGACAAAATAGTAAGACTAGATTGAGGTAGCTGGGATGTGTATTAAGGAGAGAAAAGAGAAAGGCAGTAAGACTAGGTAAAGAAATGTATATTCAAAGTGTTAAAGAGAAGAGGTAAGAAAAAAACGGAAAATTAAGTGGAGGGATTTAATATTGATTGTATGTAGTGGAGGCAGAGGTGTATTTACGATTTATGCATTTTTAAAGGGGAAGAATGAGATAATTTTTCAATACCTATCTATATGCAGAAGCTTCACTCCTCACGCCCTAGTTTATAAAATTAAAAGTCATTTATTCAATAACTATTGCAAACTGTTGCATATTTACTTTAATTTTAATTTTCTAGAATCGTGAAAGTAAACTTAAAAATAAGAATTTAAGTGCTCCACATTATTTACAGTATGGAAACTCACTATTTGATTTTTTTTAAACCAGAATACTTTTTTCTTTATGGAAAATTGTATTGAAAAAACAATAATTTCTTGAAAAACCAAGTTTTTCCCAGTTTATTTGTTACAGTTTCAAAAATAAATGTAATTGTCTAAATCTGATTACATTATTGTTATAAAACATACCATAATATTAAAAATAAAAATTACTGTTTCATAATATAATATAACGTATCATTTTAGGGAGTGATAATAGATTATTGGTGTTATCGAATCGTACGTAATTTCTTCTAAATATTTTATTATGATAATTATATTAAATACATAAATGATATATCGTATCTACACATATATATTTTTATTTATTTGTAGGACATTTAACAATAGACAATCAGTAAAAGTCCCATCAAAAATAATAATTTATAATGAAATTTATATTTTGAAACAATAATAGAATGTGTAACCTAAAATAACGATTATAGTTTGAGATCTAGATTAATTACATATTACACATGACATTTGGGAAAGGGAGCGTTCAAGTATTACGTAAGCGCCTAGGGAAGAGAGGGGGTCTATCTATGCTGACATTTGCTGACCAGGGGGATGGGGGGCTAAGAACCATGCTGACGTCAGCAGTAATAAAAAAAATAATGAAAATTTGTAAAAAATAATTCAAAATATGTAACAAAATTTTTCATTTATTTTTAATTAATTCGCATAAAATTCAGAAAAAAATATTAACTATGTACCTATATATAGATAGGTACTCCACACAGAATGCGATGCTTAACTATAGCGTGGTTCTGTGGTGGAACCAGTTATTGGCACGTGAAATCCATTAAGATAAACTATAATCATCGTCGTCGATTACGCGTGTAAGAAATATTGATATCGGCATCGTTATCGGACACATTTTTTTTTTTATTTTTTTTTTTTATTTTTTATTATTAAATAGAGGGGGGATTGTCGGACATATGCTGACGTAATTAAATTGAGGGGTCTGACATTTGCTGACAAGGGGGAGGGTGGTCTAAAACAAACAAAAATGTGCTGACGTAATACTTCAACGCTCCCAAAGTACCTACTTGTAAAATCCTTCTTATTTCATTAACTTTATAGTCATTCGTAAACAATATGGGAGATTATTTGTTTTGGATAAATACAATCGCAGTTCAGTATTAAAGAAAGCCTCACTATTGCATAGGTTGCCCCAATTTTCATGGCTAATTCGAATTCGGAATAAGGTTTCGAGAAAAATTTTTGCCAGGGGGATTTAATATGAGGTTAGTACTGACTCATATTTGAAGCTGACCATTCTTATTGAATTCTCGATTTCAAAAACTGTGAATAGTCAAAAAATTTATTCAACGTGTTTTTTGTTAACGCGGCCGCATACCAAGCACCAACGCTGGGCATTAACGAGTTAAAAGTTAAAAAGTTAAGTTAATTTTAATTAAGTTACTTAACACGTTACTTTTTTTTTAAATTAACTTTTAACTTAATAAGTTACTTTTTTATTAAACTTAACGTGTTAACTTCAAGTTAACTTATACAAAAGTAGGTATCTAAATTATGTTAAACTTTGCCCGAAGAACAATGCAAATTTTTGAATGAGAACTTTACTTTTTAGTACCTATACACAATTTTAGTAGGTACCTACAATATTAGCATGTACGTAATCGATAAGAATCGATGCACCACTCACATACACGCCTCGACGTTGGCCGTTCACGAAATTACAATGTAAAATAATTTTAAAATAGAATACCTCTATCTAGTATACACTAAAATACAGGTACCAAGAGCGGTTATATAGTTATGTACCCACCCGCGTGTATACCATTGTTAATTTTGTATTATCAATGTTTTCCAAAGTAATAAATATTAAATAATAATAATGTTTTAAAAATAGTTAATATACCGAGTATAAATTGTTGCCTAATATTCATTTATTTTCACAGATGGAGAGATTCCATTTCTAACAAAAATTTTGAAATGACTTTGTTGTTAAAATATAATAAAAATGTCTAATAAAAAATTAATTAAATTTTGTCTTTATAATTTAATTAATATTAAATATATACACATAGTCACATAGATCCAGGCTTATTTCCTTTTTATAATATATGAATAATTTATGGTAACTTTCAACAATAATTTAGGCCGTGACTATTTTATTATTTATCATTTTTAGCAACATTGAGGTGCGAAACTGATAAATATTACACAGTTGCATAAATAATATTTCATAGATGGCAACTTTTGAAAAGACTATAGGTACTCATTTCAATATAATATTATATAGCTATTTTAAATTAATAGTTATTTTCATATTCTACATTTTTTTAGTAACAAGTCTTTTATTTTTGTATGAAAGGTGGTTAGGTTACATAAAAATCTATAACATTTAAAGACATTTATTAAAGGTTTGAAATTTGTTTTATTTTTATCTAAAAATGTAATACAAAAATAATGGGTTTATTTATAGTTTTTCCATATTGGGCTGAGCCCAGTCTTTTTAACTACATGGAGGCTGGTATTTATGTCTACCTAGTATAGAAAATATATTAAAGTGATGGGTACTGCTTATTTTATACTACATAAGTGTGAATCAAACAATAATGTAGATATCTTGACAGTTTTTTTTTAATTATTTTATTTTTAAATTATTTTCTGATTTCTGATTTATGTATGGATTTTAAATGACATGTTGTATTTTTTTTTACATGTATACACTTTTTCAGATAGAAGAAAACCCCAGTGGGTTTTTTGAGCGTAAAGAATAACTAACCTTTTTTACCTTTTTACAATATATAGGTATATCGATTTTTTTTTTCTAATTAGGAAATTTTAACTTTTAACTCAGTTAAGTTACTTTTTTTTCAAAGTCAACTTTTAACTTAACTTACATTATTTTCAATTAACTTAACTTAACGAGTTAAAAAATATCGTTAACTTGCCGAGCCTTGCCAAGCACACCCTGAGCGTTCGCCTATGTGACGTCTATTATGTTTACATGAAACACTTTTTTTTTAGGATGTCTAATTTCATTCTACTAAATTCTTCGATAATCAGTTGTAGCAGGTTTGGTCAAATCCAAAGACCTAGAGCTCTATAATAATCTGTTTTTTTGTGCCACTTCACTTGGATGTGATGAGATTTTTAGTTGCCAGGAGATGATAGAATTTCGTGAATCTGGCTGCCAGAAATAATAGAACTTTAGACACCTTTACCTATCTAAGATATAACATAATAAAAAAAGAGTTCTTTTATGGCACCCCAATATTATATATTGTATATTCTTGGCTTTTTTCATTTTTGTATTTATCGTTATTAATAAAAAAATAAAATACGATTGCTCTATATAATATCATATTTAATTATATAAAATAATATTAATATTTTAAAATATTTTCATAAATAAATTATATCTAATATTAATAATATTTTTTTATGTACAGGAATAAACATAAATAATATGCAAACATGTAAGTGTTACTTTCCATGTTAGTTAGTATTGTTTCAATTATAATGGACGATTAATACTCAAAGTGAAATTTATACGTAAGAGAATATTTAATATTTTTAATATTATTAATTACCTGAGGTAAAAATCACCCTGATTAAAGCGTGATTTATACTCTTCCTCACAACACAAGTAAATGTTTACCGGGAGGAAAATCACCCGGTGTATATTTATGTATTATTTATTTATTTACTTACTTAGGAAAATAAAATAAAATAATAATTATAATTTATATTATATTATAAATAATATGATGTTAAGTGTTAACGCTAAATAAAACTGATTATTATCTCTATGTAAAATAAATATGAATAAACATAATATTAAATGAATATAGAATATTAATAATTTAGGTATATAACATCATTGGTTAATTACATATAGGTAGATCATACAATGATAAATAATGGAAAAAACTAAATATCTCAAATGGAGCCAGAATTCTAGTAATATAGTAGTATAGTAGTAGATAACAGAATAAGCTGTTACTGCTTTTTTATTCCATGGTATTTTTATTCTCATATCAATTTATTGTTATCACATATCATTGAAAAATGTCATTCATAATCTGTAATAATATTTGAATATACAAACGTAATCGGAATTGTGGGTACATAAATGCTCGAGTAATATACGATTACAAGCACGGCAAAGGAGGAGAAACTTTTTTAATTTCCGCAGCGCATTCAATAACAAACAAAATAGACTCGGACTGGTAGCAAAATGTGTTGCACACTAGTGTATTGAACATTCTAAATGTTACTTTTTTGAGTAGTCCAAAATTGAATTTTGGATTGATCATAAGGGAAGTGGACAGCATCTAGCCGTTTTGTTCACTCCAACTTTTGCTTAAATCTATTGGTGCCCATTAGGGGAGTAGGGGATATATATAGCCCAATCTGGAGAATACCGATAAAAGTGACATTTAATATGTTATATACCGGATTTTATAACACTTTTATATCAATCCGAGTCCGATCTTATGGGCAACAATGCCCCTATTTTCTTCCACAGAAATGCCCAAAAGGTCGAATGTAAGTAGATCTAATCAATATGTTTTTATCCGCTCATAACATGTAGCCCCCGGAATGTGCCGAAAAAGGAATGCACGGGAAGTGTTGAAAAAGTACTTTCCAGAAGCTGCCTATTATGAGCTGAATAAGAATAAATTGATTGGACTGTTTCGGGAAGCTCGGAGTCACGCGCAATACAATCTAGAATACTTTATGGCTAGTAAATATTTATATAGTCACAGCTGCGAGTTCCGCACCATAGAACGCAGGGCGTATATCGATTCCGCTTATTTAGTATCGACTCTGTTGGATATCGACTCTGCCGGCTACTGTTCAAAAAAATTATGTATTCACTTCGTCGACTAAATATTTTATAGTCAAACAACGAAAAATTTAGCAGGTAAATTATGGATTATAAATGGATACGTTTGCATAATTATATACATTATATTTTAGATACCTATATATTTTATTCAATCAGTGAACAACGCTTTTATATATGGTACCTATACGAATACCGTAGTATAAAATGTAATAATTATTAGAATATTTATTTACCTAGATTTTAAATGTGTCTCCATCAGTTTTGTGTCAAATGAAATCTGTACCCAATTATTTGTATTTTTTTTATATAATATACTATACGCACAACACTGACATTCACGATACCGGCACTGACACTGAGTCATTCACCATACACTAATATCAAATTGTTGAGATTATTTAGGAATGTCCTCATTAGAATAACAGCATATCAATCAATATAACAGAAAATCAATAGGAAGATAAGATATAGGATTGTAGTCGACATTTTTGTGAGATATTTTTGTAGGTAGATACGTATATTATACTAATCTCCGGTATAATCAGAATCATTTTATCGAAAGAAATTATTTAACCTAACCGACGAGTAAAATGCTTTTTTTTAAATAGTAGACGGCGGAGTCGATATATACCTTTTTTCGAAACCGGAAGTTTCGGTGGAGTCGATAAATTCCCTGAACGCATACCTATATTATTATTATTTCGATTTTATTTAATGTTTTGACTATGGCTCCATAGATCGCTCACATTCCTATAGGAGTCCGACCAGTGTTTCGAATTATTATTTAAAAACATATTTATTGTGCATTTTCCTACTATGTAACATTATTAAAAACATGTTTAGTATACAATTTTTTTTATGGTCACTTTTTATTGAACAATTTTTAGGTTTAATTAATATAAATAAGGCAATA
Source organism: Pemphigus obesinymphae (assembly GCA_025469235.1). NCBI lineage: Eukaryota > Metazoa > Arthropoda > Insecta > Hemiptera > Aphididae > Pemphigus > Pemphigus obesinymphae. The sequence goes on from JAIPRL010013753.1 coordinate 7,373, forward strand.
ACAAAATTTCAAATATTTAATTTATATTTAAAGTAATGTCCAGCTAATTCCATCAAAATTTCATCTTTCTTATTTTGCTTCAGCCAACAATCAATTAATTATTTGAATTTAACCTCTTGTTCTCTTTCTTGTTTGATTGAAATTAATGCCAGGTCACTTAAACGACCTTAAACTTAAACGTCTTTGTACTTCATAAATATTACTTGAAAATTTTTAGCTTGAATAATGACCGTACCGTGCTTCAGATGTAATAGGAACAGTCAAAAATAATAAAAGAGCAGTAAGGGTGTTCAAGTATTACGTAAGCGCTGGGGGGAGGGACGTCTGCAGTGTGTTTACATTTGCTGACAAGGGAGATGGAGCGGGTTAAAATCATGCTGACATAATAAAGTAGGGAGTCTAACATTTGCTGACAATTGCTGACAAGGGGGAGGAGGTCTAAAAATACTAAAAATGTGCTAATGTAATACTTGAACACCCCCGTACATATTACTGGGAATTTTACTGATAAAGAATGTTTTTTTTTACCATTAGAAGCTCAGAAAGTTCTCTTGTTGAAATTAATTTACTTATTTCATTTTTAAGAATTGATCATGCAGATAAAATTTTATTTGTAAATGTTTTCGGTATGTCTTTGTTGTATTTGTTTACCAACTGCTTAGCTTCATCATAATATCTTTATAAAACTAGTAATTGTAGGATTTATTTTAGTAATAATTTTGAACTCCAATTTATTTGCGTTCAAGTTAAATTTAAATTAAATTTGTATTAATGCGAATGAAGTGGTGTTCACGATCGTTGGTTTGCGATGCGGCTGAATACAAAAACAGAATCCTGGAATAATAATCCCCGGAATAACAATCCCTCGGAATAATAATCCCCAAGGCTTTAAGGTAAAATAATACTTCAGGTAGGTTATATAAAACTGACATTATGTTATTTATTAGCATCAAATACATTCAATTAAATACAATTAACATCATTGTAAAACCACTAGCTCTCTCGATCCGACGTCGTCAAAATATCTTTATGAAAAATAAAATAATAATACAAAAATAATCTATGTTAATTGATTGAGATAGCACTATTAGTAGCAGTAGTAGTCCTTGATAAAATATTACGAGTAAAATTTAATACGCTAGAAAAAAGATTAAAATTTAATAAGTCTTCATGTTTTTACATAAAATTAATAATGGATAACAATATTAATAAAATTAAAACAGTCTAAACTTAAATAAATAGGTAGGTAGTTACTGACTTAGGCTGGTACTTGACCAATCACTTTTATGTGTCGTTTTAAAAAACCATTTGGTCAAGGGAACCTTTTATAAAAAAATCAAATATCCCGCAAATCGGGTAGATATCCCACTAGTGTATTATAAGGAATTTTACACTACCACAGTAACGGTTACAAAGATATTATTATGTGTTATCAAAAATATTAGACAAATCAAAGTTACCCCGCGATATTAATGTTGCCTCATTTTACGGTATCGAAATGGTTAAAAATTTAAATAGCCATTCTCATTTTTGATACCAGATTCACATGGATACATTTTAAAATTAATTTTGATATTTAGATTATGGTCCTAAATCCAAAATTGACCGAGTTACATCCGTTTCAAATATTTGGGGATTATTGTTCCGAGGATTATTATTCCGATTACCACAAAAACAACCAGTATGAGCCATACCTGAGCTCATGTCTTATATCGAATTTTTTATACAACGAATTTCCATAAGATAATAATCACAGCGCCAACACTTTTATTAAAGCTTATTAAATTTCAACAAAGCTAACTTTAAGCGCAAAAACTGCATCATATCGACCATCTTATTGGATTAAGTTGTTTTTATTACTAATCGATTTCGACATTTAGACTCCTTAATTAAATTTAACAATATACGTCATATCAATATACTATGTTCAAAAAAAAAAAAAAAAAAACTCTTTGAACGTCAAAAAATATTGTCATTTCTATTATTTCTTTCACAGCATAATTGGCAACTAAATTTAAATTATGATATATGCAATGGACATAAGTTGCGCTTGGCACAATATCATTAATTATTTTCTATAAGCCATTATACAGACACTCATATTAGAAGTCACACCATAGCCCTGACACATAGCGATAGATAATCCTTTTTTTTTTTTCAATATTCTGTAATATTAGTTCAGACAGTGAATAAGCTGATTGATCATCAACTTCATGAATTGCTAAAGATTTTTCTTTTACACAAATATCTTTTGAGTTTCCATATTCGTCACTTTTAGTTTTGATAATTTAATTAACGAGTGACAACACAATGACGAATGACAAAATAATCAAAAGAACATAGAGTAACGACGGTTGTTACAATTAAGCAGTATAAAGTATTAGAATAACGAATTGACAGTCACCAATACGATTTCCTAGATTAGAGGTTATACTGCTCTAAATATGGAGTGCGTTTCATTGTTATTTCCGTTCCACAATTAAAATTCTATAATAATATCGCCGACGTCGTCGAGCTAACACTACTAACAGATAAAACAATCTATAAGCGTGTATCAGTCATTATTCTAAATAGTAAATTTATTTTATTTTAAAGCAATTAAATTTCACAAGAATATAATTGTTTAGAAGATAATCGTATTTTTAAATTTTATAATAATGGTGACCTGTTTTTTGGATTCACGACATTTCTTGATGGACAAGGGCGTCCATCTAAGAAAACTCAGGGGGGGGGCGAAATTAACGTCATAAACCAAAAACCATATATAAGATATTTTATTTTATAAATTTACATTATATTATTTTTACAATATTACATTTTCTTA
>JAIPRL010013754.1:0-10193 GCA_025469235.1 Pemphigus obesinymphae
TATACTTAAGGAATGATGTTTATCTTGGGGTGTGGGTATTTAATTATTTTCACTGAAAAAACATTCTCACCACTTTTCAACTTATTACTGTCCTGCTTATTCATGTAAGCGTTCCCGGCATTATCAACCGGTACGGCTAACCGGTAGGCCAACGCGAAACGGCGGTAAGCCTTTCTCGGTCTGTTGTTGTACGCATCCAATCGGGCCCGGCCCATTATCGCTTTCACCAGTAACCGGTGGTTGTGCCTTTTCAGCGCTTCATTAGTTACCCATTCCAACACGATATCGTTGGCCAGTATTGGAAACGTCCGGGCAGCCTCCAATCGAGCCTCCAGGTCCAGGTCTGAGCCCCGGATGTTGCCCATGGCGACGGTCATATCGGCGCATCGGGTGAACGCCTCCGTTGCCTTATCCGGCAAGCCGACTGCCATGTATTTGATGCCCAGCTCGTATTCGATTGCTGCCCGGTAATGATCACCGGCATCACACAGTTCCAACAATCGGGACGCGGCTTGTACGGCTTGTACAGCCCGGGCCGGATCCAGAATGTTGGCCGCATCCAATAGAACTTTGTATTCAGCGAAACAAATGGACGACCACACACCGCCACCGACCATCGCCCGGACCCAGTCAGCGTTCCGAACGTAGGCTGGTAGGTACCAGTCCTGGCGGTGGTTGTCGGCCACGCGGCGAGCTCGTTCCAATAACCGGGCTGGCCGTGACACCGACCAGTGAGTGTGCATGGCAATGGCTTCCGTGGTGGCGTAAAACTGACCGGTCACGAATAGGCAGATTGCCTCGTCTCGGCCGCCGTCGGCGAGCTGAGACAGTGCCGTCATCAGGCACAGTTCGATCACCCAAAGCCAATGTTCTTCGCTGGTGAACGCGAACGCCATGCGCAACAGTGCCGATGGAAGATCGCTGTCTTTGGCGAACAGTGTATTCTTGACGATGTTCAAAAATTGCGCGTCTGACTGGACCGAATGGACGGTTGCGGACCACTGCCGTTGTTTGACCCGCTCGATATCTATGGCGATCAAGTAACCAAGTGCCGCCGCTAATTCGTCCAGCCGCCCGTCCGCCTCCAGCATGTCCAAATAAATGTACTCAGCCGGTGACAACATGGCCATCCGTTTCGCATTCATGGTGTCGTATGAGGCCAGCCTGTCCCTCTCCTGCTTCAGCATATGACACTTCTTGTCTGGGTCCTGCAGTTCTATCGTGTACCCATGGCGCATCTTTTGCACAGGTCGACCGGGTTCCATGTACCGGCTTTTCACGTGCGGATACCGTTTCCGATTTTTTTCGTAGAGCATTTCCGTGGACAACGGACAATCTGACCACCGGTCGAATTTCGTCCTTCCACCGGCATAACAACGCTGGTCCGTCTGGATCAATTTGGACATTTCGAAAATACTGCATCGTGTCGACATGACCGTCAGTATAGAAAATGATCAATATTGGAAATTTACCACAAATAATTCAGAAAATTGTAGAATATTTAATAAATAATAGTTCGCGGACACAATAAAGTAACGGAGAAAATAATTTCTCAGTTTGGTTTCGATACAATAAATATAAATATTGCAGTTGTTACGCTTTTGATAATTGTTTGATAATTTTAGTTGTTAAATCATCTCGTCGAGTTTGGCCAGTGGTCGGCTTAAATCCAGGAATTCTCTTGAAAAACAGCAAAAAGTCTAATAATATATAAGGACCCTAATTAATCGAGTAATGATATATCGGTATATGGGGAATACTTCTTTGGTACCCATTGCTTGATAAACCGCATGGACGACCGGACTGAGATAATTTCCTTCTTGTAAAGTCTAATGGGTCTCGTTTAACATGCGTGTGACCACATAAAAGTATCTTCAATAATAGAGGATAGGTCTTTTAACTCCAATAAAACTATATGAGGAATTAGGCGACCAATTAAAATAACTTAATAGGTACTTTTTTGATAGACTATATAAAACTATATAATAATAATAAGTAGTTGTAGTTAAAAAAGAATAAAAACCATAATACAACAAATAAATGGTTGACCTATTTGGCAGTAGGTATACAAAATAAATACACAATTGAATAAATAATTTAACAATTAAAAATCTAACTAAAAAAACAAACAGTGACTTAATAGCCCAATACATAATATATATAAAATATATGTATTTTTTTAAAACATTAAAATTATAACACTGGCTTAAAACCCCAATATATATATATGAATATTTTAAATATCTCGTGTAATACAGGGGTGTCGCGGTACATAAATAGCGTTAGCTATTTGAGCGCGATAACAATATGATACTGATATTGAAACTGCAGTTTCATAGTGTTGGTTAATCAGTTCGCTTCTGCCGTTTGGGATTTAACGTGTGTGCAGTGTGCTAAATATATTATTAAATTAAATTGTATTAATTATTTAATTAATATTATGTCGTTAATGTATGTATTAAGTCAGAAAGGTAAAAATTTATTAGTACACAATTATTTTATACATCGAAAAGAAAAGACCATTAATGAAAAAATTATTTGGAAATTTAATGACTATACGAAATTAAATTGCCGTGGTCGTGTTCACACAAAAGGGGAAAGTGTCGTTAAATATATTGATTATACCCATGTACCAGATATTACGAAAATGAAATTTAAAGAATTTGTCAATGAAGTGAAAGAAGTTGCTAAAACTTCACAATTAACTACACATGCTATTCTTGGAGTAGTTACAGCTAAAGTATGTATTTATTTTATAATCAAAAAAATATTATTATAATATTATAATTTTTTTTCAAACTGTTTAGACTGACATTAATATTGCTAGTCAACTACCACCAATCAACCAATTAAAACGTTTAGTACAACGTACAAGAAAACAAATCAGTTCAGCACCACCTAATCCAGCAAAATTATCTGATTTAAGTATTCCAGATGAGTATAAAAAATCTATAAGTGGTGAACCATTATTATATATTATTATACGATAGTTTTGAGGAAAATGTTGATAATAAACGAATTTTATTGTTTTGAACGTTAAAAAATTTAGAACTATTACAGAATAGTTTTTATTGGTTTGCGATGGCACATTTTTTTCATGCACTCCAAAATTATTTACTCAACTTTACACGATTCATAGCATTATAGATGTGATATCATTAGTTTACGTTCTTTTGCCCGATAAATCCGAAGATACATATCGCCGAATGTTTGTTGCATGAAATTCGATTAAATCTAATCTTAATCCAAAACTTTTCATGTTAGATTTTGAAAAGGCCGCCATGAATGCTGGCTGTAGTACATGTTTACCCTGAAACACAGGTTAAGGGTTGTTTTTTTCACTTGGGTCAATCTTTTTGACGTCATATCCAAAGTTTTGGACTTCAGAAAAAATATTCAGAAGATACAGAATTTTCATTATGTTTACGGAAATTATTGGCTTTAGCTTATGTCCCAGAAAATAAAGTTATTGATTCTTTTAAATCATTAATTAGTACAGATTTTTACGAAAAATATCAAAACTCATTAACTGAACTCCTAGATTATTTTGAAGATACGTACATCGGTAGACCGAACAGAAGGGGTCATAGAAGACCTGCATATTTGATATTAGTATTTGGAATTGTTATGAATTAATCCAAAAAGACATTCCACGCACAAACAATGCAATAGAAGGATGGCATAACGGTTTTAATTCTATGTTGAATGCAGTTCACCCATCCATATGGACATTTATTAATGCATTAAAAAAGAAGACAATTTAAATCAATTCAAAGTCGAACAAGCAATTACTGGATATTCACTTCCTAAAAAAAGAAAATATAAAGATTCAGCTCTACGGATTAAAAATTTGGTATTGCAATTTGAAATTAAACCTATTGACGGATATTTAAGAGGCATCGCTGCAAATTTCAGCTACAAATTTAGTATAATTATGACTATAATAATAAATTATAATATTGACTAGATTGTATTTAAATGTTGATTTACACTAATTTTGATTGTATTATAATTTATATAATTTATTATTTATTTATTTATTTAATTATATAAATTTTGTTTTACTGATCAGTGATTATATATTTACACTAATTTTTGTTGATTTTATAATAATTTGAAATTATTGTTTTTTACTTTGCGCTCTTTTTGCTTACGCGATTAAATTGCTCGCGACCAAATGATTTCGCTCTTATGATGCGCGCTCATTTCACGGCGACCAAATGACGTGGAACCCATACAGGCCACTATAATTTATGAAGTTGAAATATTTACTTTGGTTACTACCTTCAGTAAATTGATTTCACCCACGCGACCCTCTCAGGACCTGTATTTATACAATAGGTATACGATTTGAAAATTTCAAAATAAAATCGCCCAAAGACGTGCAATTACCGAAAACAGTCGCCCCAAATACGGCAAAATACCAAATCAATAAAAAGGCACATCAGCAATCTAGAACAGAAAAACCAGGACACTGTCCAATATGTCTACTACTATTACTAATAAAAATAATGAATAAGTTAAACCTGTGTTGCTAATTTTACGTTCATCTTGCTAAAACTATCAGGTCCCCAATTCTGTGTTATTTTTGGACACACTCTTGATGGAGCATTTGAATTTCTTTCCGTATCATTTTTATGCACATCTACATAGTGTGACCATCTGATATAAGAAGAATCAGGCGATTCCTGTAAAATAATAGTTTAATAACATATTTGAAAAATAAATAAATATTAATATTATTTACTTTCAATCCTTTTTTGTTGTATAATCTGTTCCTAATATTTTTAATAAGGTGAGGTACATCCGAAATCATTTATATTTTTTTTTTTTACTATCCAGAGGATATTCAAACACGTTATTAATTTTTCCTTTTTGACCATTTATGTCTAATTCTAACCATAGCGGTAAATGAAGTATCTCTTGTTCTCATAAAAATGAGTATGTAGAAGATGATCTATATATTATATAAACAAAAATGATTAAAAATAAGTAAATAAGTAGGTGCTTATATATATATATATATATATTTTTATTTAATATATTTATATTTCACATCACGGATTATATTAATAGTTTGTGATTCATACTTAATTAATAATATAATTTATTATGAAATATATGTAGGTACCTTATTTTTAATAAAATGCATAGTAGAATCCAGTTTTCAGTATATCGCCTATTATTTCGTGTTGATGCTTTACTGATATTAACTATTTCGTTTATTATGGTCTTCTGTGAATCATTTAAATTGTTTGATGTAAACAATGCATTTAGTGCACTATCTGTTAATGTTGTAGTTTTATTTTGGATATCACCTAATACTGAATTTAATTTTGCAATGGTTGATCGAAGCCTGAGAATAAATGTTTATTAGTGTCGTATTATATTATATTTTCTTGTAAAATAATTTTACCGAGAATTAGATTGTTAGAAATGTTTATTCTTTGATAAAATATTACTTGACCAACGACGACGTGTAGGTCCAATTCGTTTTTTATGTTGAAGTAAGGATCTTCTTGTGTACTTTCTAAAAAGAGGAAATAAATAGTCACACCTTGAGCATCTCTTTTTTGAATCTACTAATATAGAGCACTCTTTATGACGCCAAAATGTATCCTCAAGTTCAGCAGTTTTTGGAATACATATTCCTAAATAAATAGACTTAATATTAAAATATACAGTTTTTATTATACATATTTTATGTTGTAATTGTAATTTTAAAAGAAACATTTAGTGTTCTAATAAAAAAATAATGTGTAAAATCAGAAATTTATTACCTGGAAAATGTATAGCTATTGGTCCACCTTGACAAATTTGTTTGTAATAAAAACAATGAATTACTTCTATTATATTTTCAATATTAAGAGGATATATTATCTGAATTAATCCTAAACTTGTAGGTTCAATTAATTTGTTGTGTACAACATATCTTATATTATGATCATCTGCAGTAATTATTAATTGTTTTTCAACTAAAAGTTGTTTAATTGTATATAATAATTTATAAAATACTACAGTATTTTGGTCAGTATTAGTTGACCATCCATATGGCAAACTTATTGACTTCACCAATTGCAACAAATCATTGAAAATTATTGATTTCTATAAATAAAATTAATAAAAATTAATCGATTTAGGATTGTGTTTGAAAAGAAGTTAACCAGAACAGTGGTTAATAAGCTGTACATTTGTTTAAAAAGTAATGGGACTGAATACAATATTACTTATAATATAATATACATATATTTATATTATAAATGATATTATAGAAGTTAATTATTTACATCAGGTAGACATTTACTAGGAAATTTATTATTAATATTGTTATTATTTGTAAGTTAATTAAACAAATTTGTTTAGACAATGTAGAATTTGTTACATCAGGGTAAACAGAACTAATATCTCTTTTTAGAGAATTGTTAGCCTTAAAAAATAAAAACAATTATTTATAGTGAGTAATATACAACATCAATAAAATAGGTGAAGTATTAATTTACTTCTACAGCAAAAAGTTCTCTTCTAAATGATTCAGTTGATGGCAGATTTTGGGAACAGATATTTATGTTATTAAATACTGAAGGAATAGCCCCTCTCTTCAATTTATATACTTGTCTTGAGTCAAAATCCTTTAAAATTAAAGTAAGTACCTATATTACATTAGATAAATATAATATAGTATATAAAAAAAACTTTAATTTTCACTCAAATTTATAAAAAAAATTGCGTACATATAATACATATATGTACATATAATATTCTAGTAGGACATAAGAAGGTATATATTATTTACTTACCTTTACAACATCTGTCGGTATTAAATATGTTGTGATTATGTCATCAGGTAAAAAGTGTTCTGAACAAACATATTTCAGAGTTTTTTATTAACTTTATGCATTACTGATTCCCAAGCTATTTTATCGGAATTTGGTACTTGGAATAGTGTAACTTTAATATTATTTTTCAAACTCTTACTCCCAACAACTGAACAATTCCTAATTTTAAATACAAAATTAAACCAAATGATTTTTTAAAATAAAATAAATATAAATTTAAACAAATATACATGTACGAAAGTACAATGTCACATCACCTAAATAATGAGTATTCGACATGGAGTAATTTATGGAGAGAGTACTTTATTACTAACTTTTTATTACATAAAAATATTTATTTTGTAAAAGAGCGGGAATATTTTCCAGCCATTATATATGTGCTCGGGGAAATAATTAATAGTTATATAATACGTATATAAATAGCGCTTGGATCGGTGGTGTACTATTTCCCCCGGTACACCCCTTCACGCGACCCACAAGCGGCTCGTCGAAAATATACTCGTTTCCGGTCCATACTATCTTAGTCCGTGTTGCTAATGAAAAATAGCAGCAATTGTGAAATTGATAGTCTGCTTCTATTATCAATGTTGATAAAATTCACAGAACACAGAATATAATATATATATATTATATTAATACCAAACATACTAAATACTAAATATCAATACTATTATAACACATACGTAATACCATAGCATAATATAGGATATTCTGAGTATAATAATTATGGTTATTTTCATGACAAAATAATGTTATTTAAGAAACTTATCATAATTAACAAGTTTCGTCATTTCGTGTATTAAAAATGTTACTGTGACCAGTGAATAATGTGAATATTGAATATTCACAATATACGAGACATCTGTGAGTACACCTAAAATTATTTAATGATTTTACAATATACGAATTTCAACTCGAATCAAATCTTTAAAAATTATAAATATTATTTAATTATTATTAATTGTTAAATATTTAAGTATTTGAATTTTAAGTAGGTAAATAAAATAAATACAAATTACACTATTTTTTTATAATTTATTACTTTCAAAACAATAATCTATGCCTATGTGTTCTGATTTAAAAAAAGAAGCATTTCTACCTTATTGCTACTGAGCCTACGGTCACTGATCAACATCCCAGCTTTTGAGAACACACGTTAGCAAGGCACCGATGTTCCAAGACAGCAAAGTGTTTTTCTGGCAAGTTGGCTCAAATATAGGTAGTTGATTATCCTTCCACCATTTTAACCGATCAGTATTACGGTACTGTATAGCATATTCTAAATACCTCTGTACTTCTTTTATAGCCCTAGATGTATTGGTCTCTGTCGGTTGAATTTGGGCCACTTTGGAATCAATGGAACTCCAAATAGAAAACCCTTTTATATTTTCGGATGATGTAGTGGTATGAATTGGTTGTTCTTCATTATCTGGCCTATTGGATGCTATTATTGATGATGTAAGTTCTGTAATGTCAGTTTTTATTGATTGTAAGTGACTTTCTGTAAACGGGACATTTTTGAAACGTGGGTCGAGGAATGTACAACGGACTAAAGTCTTACTATTAATAATGTTATTCCAGCGATCTCTATCTTGCATACCGGATAGTAATTTTTTTAAAAAAACTTTTAAATGGTAATTTTGTTTTAATAATTCATCGCATACATTTTTAAGGTCTTGTGCAAATACTAAAACTATAGAGGCTGTCATATATTTATCTCCACTTACAGCTTTTGTCGCCTCTTCAAAAGGATGTAACACTATGGAAATCTCTTTGATTATTTTCCACTCATCTATAGTTAGTCCTTCAGGAGGATTATCTAAAAGCCCAAGAATGCCACGAATAGAACTTTCGAGTTACATATCATATACAGTATTGAATTCCAACAAGTACTGACTTGGTTCTCGCCATCGTCAAACAGTCGTTCTGATCACAAATATAAACATAATATCATCATATAATTATATTGTACGGTGTATAGATAAGAAAGTCCGAATATTGTTATTACTTATTAGTTTTTCTTTTTTTTATATGAGCTATCGACAGCCGACAGCTGACGGCACTACGTTTCATTATCTGCGGGGCTTTGCGTCCAAACACGCACTTTTACACTCGTTTGTATATTATTATTCACTGTCTCATATAACATAAACGCGTAGGTAACGAAAATAACGTATTTATCCGAAACGGCTCGACCGATTTTAATGAATTATTTTTCGTATATTTATTAGATATAAGATAATGATTTACACTTACGTTCGATTTATTTTATAATTTATATGGCAGAACAACGTTTGCCCGTTACCGGGTCAGCTAGTCATGTAATATATTTTTATTTTTATATACCAGACATTTTAAGGGCCATATTTTTTCGAGGACCGTAAGCAATGCTTATTTAGCTTGTAGGCAAAGGCGCCCGCAGGGGGGGGGGCAGTGGGTGCCTTTGCACCCACTGAGATTTTTTTGAAAAACAAAAAAAAAAGGTCATTCTATAAGTTTTACACGTAAGTACTAAACTAATTTACTTTTAAAAATAATAGACCATTCTAGTGATGATGTCACGAAATAATATGATAACGCCAACGGTTCTAAACAAAACCTTATCACGGTTCAATTTATAATGAAATACAATAAAAATTAGAGTGTTTTGCTGAAAACAATTTGCAGGAATTGCTAAACGTCCACTAGGTCGGTTAGTCGGCGCGGCGCGGCGCGGTACGGATACATGCTTTTTTATCCACTTTATTATTATTGAAAATTAACAGTTATCAGTTCTTATCAATTATCAGTTGTTATCAGTTTTAAATTTGTTGCAGTCACTGATTTGGCACAAGTGATTGCCAAGGACTCCTTACGGAAGGATGAAGGAATGGAACGAAATAAAATCGACACTAGACTTTCGTAATAAACGATATTTATTGTGCGCAAAAAATAAGTATGTATAGCTAAACTAGGGTTGCCATTTGTTTGAAATGGAAAACCAGGACACCAATCATTAGGTATATTAATACAATTTTCAAATCATAATATTTATTATACTATTATTATTTAATAATAACTATTATATTACATTTTCATGCAATATATTTTATTAAAAATAAATGGTAGGTATATAATAAGTAATCTAAATTCACACAACTTTAATTACATTTGATATGATATTAGATAGTATTAAAATAAAATATTTAAATCTGAAATAAATTTATAAATATAATTAATTTTTGAAATTTAATTTTATGTGATTTCCTTACTAATACTTTTATAAATCACAATCCAAGTCATCAGAATCTTCATTTTAGACTCCCTAGTTGTCGAATTTTTCGTTGAATACATTGCAGTTTTGTGAACTTCAATAAG
>JAIPRL010013755.1:0-10193 GCA_025469235.1 Pemphigus obesinymphae
TAAATTTTAAAAAATATTACGGTACTGGTTCAGGGGACGCCTTTTTTTTTTGCATTAGCTATAGTCCCCCCTGCAAATATATTCCACTTTAACCACTGCCTATATGATAACGAAACACGACGATAAACGATAAATGACGATACGTAAATAAGCAAAAAATTCGTAACGTTTAAACAAATCATAACGCCAAACATTAAAACTCAAAAACGTTTAAACACATCATAACACCAAATACCAAAAACGATATATATAACGTCTAATTCATCATAACGCTAAACATTAAAAAGTCGATAACATTTTAACCGTTATTACTAGAGCCCGGATTTATACGTATTCAAATGCATATTTTTGCACAAGTTAACTGATAATAATCAATAATAATTATAAATTATATAATTATTAGTATTGGTTTATGTCTAATGTAATAGGTATTGAAAATGGCAGGCAGGTACCTACTCATTATCTTTCTTCTTGTGAGATCGACAAAAATTTTCAGTGTTACTCGTGTCAATAAACGGTCGAAACAAATAATCACTAAAAACTTGATAATATTTAAATTATCATAACACTAAACATTAAAAAGTTTATGACATAAAACATTAAATTATCAATAACGTATTAAGAAATAACGGTAAACGATCTATATTTTTTTTAATGTCAGACCTGATTCAAAATTATTTTTCTTAAAGTAAGTACCTATATTAGTTAATGAATATTCTGAGTACTTCTTAGGAATATTTTTCACAAAATGTACGTGCCACTAAAATAAAAATATTTTGTACATTTTCCGTGAAATTCGGGTTTTAGTATAAAATTATAACGGATCTCGAATACATAAATTGATGTGTCTCTACATGTTGCATTCAAAATATGACGCACTCAAAATGATTTCCACTCAAAGGGTAGTAAACTCAAAAGCGCAGTCGCACTTAAAAAGTGTTGCACTCAAGCTAGTTTAGGATATAATATAATATATATATATATAATTCAATTATGCTGGATAGTATCTAGTATATTAATAAGAATAACTAATATACAAATAATTATGAATTGGGTTGAAGTCATAATAATATATTCATTTAACCAATATTATGTATAATCATGTAAGTATAAAATGCTTGAAAGTCTTTATGTAATATGTAATTTGACTCTTTCGAGCTATATTAAATTATATATATATATTTTTTTTTTAAAAGATCAAGTACAATAGAAATATATATATATTTGTATTTTAAAATTATTAATAAAATTTCTAGATACCTTTATTCATTTTCCGAAAATTTCTGTGACATATATCTCCGAAATATTTCAATAAGATGCGAATATTTTTGAGGATACAAAAGTAGTTTGTACCTACATACTCGTATAATTTATTACCTATATTTAATACCTAACAGCCACTTATTTTATTATTTTTTGTTTTGAAGATCATGTCATGATATACAATAAAATTGAACACATTCGCATGCAATAGATGTTGCATATAATAATTACAATTTATGATATATAACAGTGATGAAAGTATAAAATGAAAAAAATATTTTAGCTTATTTGTTTTTATGTTTTTTTTTGAAGAATTATTCTTTATGTATTGGTAGATTTTAGGAAATTGTATTTTACATAATATAAGTAAATTCTTTGGACGTTCTGTATATGTCCCTAGCTCTAAGTGTATAAACATTTATATATTATAGCCTGTATAGGTGTATACCACTATAGTAGTATATTATATTATATCCTTTTTATTTGTGTATTTAATCTATTTACATATTTACAGTTGGAAAACCTTCGAATTTTTTATTTTACAAAATCGGATGTATGATATCTATGCTAGAGCTATATAAATCTAAAACAAACACGCGTCTGGCAAAAACAAATTTAAAAATTAAAAATATATTTTGTTGACATTGAAATTATGCAAAAGAAAAAAAAACAATGTATTTAATAATTTATTACCACGGTGACTGTGGAAATCCTGTTTATTATATGAAATAATATGATTATCACAAATTCTAAAGCCGAAAACCCGTGTTGCTCATGGAGATATTCAAGGAATATTGGAGGTAATTTAATTAAACGCGATATATGTTCTAGGTAATGTTCAAAACATGAATCGGTCTAAGAGTCTGAAATAGGTGGAAATTACTATAATAGTTATTCTATTGGAAGAATATAAAATATAACAATCCAAATACAATATGTTATTATAATGTATTCAACAATATAATAATAATGAAATGTTAAGTAGAGTAGGTATAATTAAAAGTTCGATAAAACCAGTTTTGGTATTAAATTACATCTAATAATAACAACAAATATATACTTTAAACCTATATCCAGTATTATAAACGTAAAATATTCAAGTTTTTGGATATATACTATAGTACCTACCTATATATAGAATATTATAATTATCATTAACTCTTATTTTAAACTAAGCACCTACTTTAAAACTATTTCGATCGTACCAAAATTCAAATTTCGAAATTGATTTTTTTTATAGTACTTTTTTCATTTTTCTGAATGTGTTGTACAAGTTTTTTTTTTATCACGAAATATAAATAAATATAATTATAAATATTGAAATAGTTTTGTTCCATCAAACTGCTACATAAGTTTGGAATAACATAATAGATAAAATCATTATGCATTCTAGAATACATATATAGCTGAATGTATTTTATCTATATCGTTGTACGCAGTGATTTTTTTTTCAAGTTGGTAGTTTATCAAAAATGCAATATTATTAACATCACAGTGTAACAATATACACAAATAACAAAGGAATAGCATTTATTATAATTAATATTTTAAAGATTTTTTTTTCGTTAGTAACTATTATTTATTACACTAACTCTTGCGCCATAATTATAATTTTCAAGAACTTAAAATAAAAAATTCCAATTAACAATGTTTTATATTTTGTTTATGTAGTTTTAATTATAATATTATCCACTATTTACTAATTACGATCTTACAAGAAAACATTAACACATATCGGACACTAATCATGATTAACAATAACATCAATAAGACGTAAGCAAGAAAAATATTCACATTTCCATAATAGCTTTAAAAATCATATAAAATATTTTACTACCAAAATTAATCTAAAAAGCAAATTTACAGAATAGGTTTTCTTATTTTTATCAAAAACTTTTGAATAAGATTCTAAGTTTTTAATTTAACTTCAAGGGTATAATTAAATTAATAAAACTAAAATTTTTAATACAACATATATTATTTTCTAAATAATTCTGTGATTAACCTAGTCAGAGACGTATCCAAGGATAGCATTGAGTATAGCATAACCCACACACCCTTCGCATCCCTCCCACTTATATAATTATTCAATATAATTTCATAAATTTATTGTTCAAAAATACTTAATATTAATTAATATCTATAGGATTTGCGTAAGTTTTAAGTGTGGACCCATCCATAAAATTTTCTAAATAAATGCCTGCCTGTTACCCTAGAACTCTAGCTGTATTTTAAAGAATTTTTAGCAAAACTGACTATAAAATCTGCAACCTATGAAATTCGTAATCAATGCTCTACTTATATTACTTTATAAGCAATGTAACATAATATTATTTTTTGTTAATCAGTTTTTCGTATTTATCAAAAAAAAAAAAAAAAAGATAAAATACACCATGTTTTCTTTCATTTAGAATTTTAAACAAACTTTGTTAGGAATAATTTATTCGAAGGACTCGTAATATTGTATAAAGTCATGGGTATATTATAGAGATGTCATGGAGATATCTAATGTTTCGTTCATAATTTAAAATAGTCGTCTACCTTTCGTCATTTATTGTATATCTGGTATTGTTTTATATACCCTTGATGACTTTTATTTTATAATATATCACGTAAATCATTGAAAAAATTATCGTTTATGGTATAATAGAATCGCCTAAAATATTATAATAAAATCATATTATGTACATTATAAATTAGCAAATATATAATGAGTTAACTGCATATATCATTATTTAACAATATATAACCAATAAACATTACTCAACAAGTTTAACACATTTTTTAACTCTTTAAATTAATTCTAATATATAGAATAAAATGAAATCATAACAAATATTGAAAAATTATAAAATAATAATAATAATAATAATAATAATAATAATAATAATAATAATAATAATAATAAAAATAATAATCATAAGTATAATACCTAAATCATTAAAGGATTCTGAGTGGATCTCAGTGTAATACTCTTTTTAAAAATGAGAAAAACTAATAAAGTAAAATACATATTCTGTGAAAAAATATTTGAATTAATTTAATAAAAAATGTTGTCAAAAAACTTTAAATTTCTATAAAAATATCGTAACGATTATTGAGTTATTTTTAATATATTTAAGATTGTTACGTAAACGTACAGATGTGAAAATCTAAAATAACCTACTTTATGACGTCAAAATCTCTAAATCTATAATCGCTATAATTATCCTAAGCTTGGTGTTCACAGAGGCAAAAATCACTAGCACTTTCAACTACTGAGGCAGAATATGTAGCGCTAAGTCAAGCTGTACAGGAACTAACATGGTTGACGCGTTGACGCTACTTACTAGTGATCTTCTGGAGACACAGGGAGAAACACCTGTTTTGTATGCGGATAATCAAAGTGCCATCAAATTAGTGAAGAATCCAGAATTCCATAAACGAACTAAGCATATCGATGTTCGATATCATTACATTCGTGAGAAGTTCAATGAAGGGATGTTTTCACTGGAGTATGTGACCAGCAATGAGCAGTTAGCTGACATCTTGACTAAGCCAACCCCTCGGACAAGATTTCAGGAACTTGGGGAATTGTTAGGGATTAGACATCTAGATATATATAACCTGTAAAGGTGTATTGTTTAAGGGGAAGTGTTGATATTAAACAAGATACCCAGTAGAATTAGTATAAATAAAATGATACATACTGTAGATTAGGAACATATTAAACATCTATTAGAATGGGACAAAGGTTATGTTGACACATTCCATTCTTGGGTGTGGTGATACACACACAATTGATTGTTATATTATTGATAGGATATATAATAATGTATATAATGTATATATATATATATGGATAATTAGCTGTACATTCGGTATAATGTTAGATATAGTTATGTGGCAGTCGAGCTACGCCACCTGTTGCCGTTGTACGTTCTTTATAATAAAAATTTTTATATTATATATTCTTATTTATAATTCATATGTCTTATTCTGATATAACCTATTCCATTCAACATATCATAATAGTAGTAGGATTGCTAGTTAAATGCTTATCAATTATCATATTAAAATGTAAACGTATAATAGTAATACAAAATTTTACATGATTTGTAAAATCATGTAAAATAATCATGTATTTTTAAGAAAAGCCACATTAATTACATGTAATTATATAATAAACCAAATTATTATGAAAAATTATTATTACTATAAAATTTAACTTTGTTACATATGCTAAAGTTAAAATATGTTTTTCTATTCAACTACTGGTTTTTTGTTCAGTAGACCAGCCATTAATAGTGCTTGTTTTATTATATTTGCGAATTAACAAATCTATATTTTCGTGAATAGCAACGGAAAATTTCGGTGACTTATAAAATGGTAATTTGTGAGACATTTTAGATTTATTGTGGATTTATAATTATTATAAATTCTTAATTGTTAAGCGTTAAATTTTATTACACACATAAAATTTATCAGAAAATATTTACGTTTTAAGAAAATTTGGGCATAAGTTTCCTAAAGAGATAATTAGGTATTCTAAGTGTTTATAATTTTCAAAAAAATTTGCTCAGGGGTTCTCTTATTAAAAGCGTTTTTGAGTTTTATATAAATTGAATGAATTCAAATATTTTTATAAGTGTTTATTATTATTATTATTATTTTATTAAATGCCAATCGGCAATTTTACATAATATATAGATAAAATTATGAGGTACATGTGTAGAGTACAATAGATTAGAATATATTATTAGTTAATTATAAAGAAAATACAATACAATATGTAATTATAAAAGTTAAATAAATATTTGTATATAAGTGGATGATTGGCTAAATGATAAATTATTATTTGCAGCTCTGAGCATATGAGCATATAGGATATAGTTGTGGCCATATGAGGTCTTATGTGTTAATACGTAGATTTGGGATTGGTTTCTTGAAGAGTGAAAGGGGACTCTGAAAGGTAAAGTGGCAAGAAGTTCAGGAGCGTCTAGAGAACCATTAGAAGTGAATAAAGGAAATCTAAATCTGCTTTGTCACGGCGTGAGGCAAGAGTTGAGATATTTAGGACCTGTCTTATGATGAAATAGCCGTGAGGCTCGTGATAAATGTTCATTTTAAAGGCAATAAAATTTAAAAATTTATTTTGGACACGTTCAGTATGTAATTGGTTTTTAGCTAAGTACGATTTCTATACTATGGATCCATACTCTAAAAGAGAACGAATAAGGGCATAATATAAGGTACATAGGCATTTAACAGAGTTAAATAATTTAGTGTTGAGTATGATGAATCCAAGAATTTTAAGTGCTTCATTATGTCGATGTGAGGAGAAAAACAGAGATTAGTCGAGTAGATAAATCCAAGGTCTTTAATGGAGGTAAAACGTTTATGTTCGATGCCATTAAGAGTGTAGGAAGATAGTATAGAAGAAGATCTGGTGAAAAAAATAACATTACACTTAGAGGGGTTTAGAGATAGGCCCAAATGAGAAACCTAGTCTGCATATATGTGTAACTCACTCTGAAACACTACAGAATCAGTCAGTGATCATAAGTGAATGAAATATCTTTAAATCATCCGCATATAATAAACATTTTTGAGTAAGCCTAGAGAAAATGGAGTTGATGAAAAAGGAAAAAAGTAATGGACTGAGGTGGCCTCCCTGAGGAACACCAGAGGTTGCTTCAAAAATATCAGAAGAGATTATTACGTTACTAGTGATAGTTGATTTGCCAGAGCGGAATCTATGCTGTTCATTAATTAACACATGATCAAAACACCTTTTAATATTATTATAAATAATAAATTCAAACATTGTGGCTAGGTGCGGTAAGAATTTAATTGGACGGTAATTATTAACTAATAAAGGGTCACCAGATTTCAAAATGGGAATAATTGAACAAATTTTCCAAACATCCGGAAATATAGTATTGTTGAAAGCGTATTTGATTAAGAGGAAGATAGGAAACATAAGAGAGTGACGGCAGTTATAGAGTAGACGAGAGAAAGTAGAAAGGTTGCATCTTAGATCATTAAGTTTAGTCCTTAGGACACTTATATTTTGGTAAAAAATATTAAGATTAGCAGAACTCTGCTTTTTTTACAAAATTGAAAGATTCAGAAATTGTATGTGAATACATTGAACAAATAGAACAGTTTGGATTATAGTAGAATATATTTGTGTGATGGGAGCTAGAATTTATGAAGAAGTTAGCGCGTGTTGGAGTACGAACAGAACTTAGTTTTTTGAAACTGATGGTCTGTTGGAATCCTGACGACGGTTGATGATACAGGGCGTGCCGTTAAAGTACTTGATTGCAATGTTCAATTCTCCCTTTTCATTCCTTTCTTTTAGTTCAGCATAGGTCTGAAGAATTAGTCTGCATTCCATAGGTATACGGTCATGTGAAATACAGATCTTAATTGCTGGATAAGATTTTATAATTTTGTATAGTTTATAATTTGAAAAAAATTTGCGCAGAGGTTCCCTTATAAAATTCGCTTTTGATTTTTATTTATTTATTTTACGGACAATTGTCCAATTTAAAATACAGTGGTAATAATAACAGTGGTGAAAAAAAATAGTCAGTTAATAGATTATATACAATATATGAAAATAAATAGAATAAAAGTGAGATAAAATTATATTACTATAATTAACTAATATTAAATAATATTGAAAATATTAAAAAAAAAGTAGCTTAATAATAATATAAAGATAAATACATATAAATATATAAAATAATATTAACAATGAACTACAAATTTAATATGAAAAAAGACAGGTAATAATTTATTTAAATAGAATATGATCATTAAGATTATTACCATGAGATAAATATTGATTGGGTGATTAGTCATGTAATTTTGTGAGAACTGAGGAATATAAAATAAATGATTATTGCGGGTGTTATGGTTAGGTACTTTAAAGTTTAATAGGCTTAATAGAAATGGGTCATCAATTTCATTATTTAATAGTTTGAAGAGAAAAGAGTTCTAGGCAGTAATCCTACGTGTGTTTTACCTAATTTTAATAAATTTCATTCAATCAAAATTAATTTTTAAGTATGTTTGTATAGTGCGATATTAAATAAACTTTATTAATTGATTTAATATTATTTTACAGTGTGATAAATCGACAAACAGAGTTACGAGAATAATATATAATTATAAATGTATAAATATATATTTTAAACAAATATTTAAATAGCTATGAAATATAGAAAATGTATATTTATATGAGTACTAAAAAAAATTATACCTACTAGATTACGAGTTAGACTAAAAATCAGAAGTCTACGCTATACTATATCCAAGTCACATAAATAAGATTTATTTCAAATAAATATATCCAAACATCACACTATTTTATTATTTAAATTTTTAAGTATTAGAAATTATCATCACTCGTGCATGGGCATGTAGTCAGGATTTATTCTTCGAGGGAGCCAAATTTTATATTGGCCCCCTTCAGCAAAAAAAAAAAAAATTTGGTCAATAGGGGATGGAAGCAGTTTATTTGTGATACTTTATAGGATACTGGTAGATATATTATGTTAAATTTAGAAGCATTTTTTTAAAATAAAAAAATGTGTAAAATATTTACGAAAAATATGTAATATACACATATTATAATATTAAAATAAACACTTAGGAAATATTTCAAATTTTTAAGCTTCTACTTTTCGGAAGTACGAGAAGATTACTTGTTCTATCGCTTTCCTGGTTTAGTTTTTCCTTTATACGTTTGTGTAACGATTGGATCATAGGTGTGTACAAAGGTGTAGTGCTATTGCTAAATCTAAAACTTATTCTTGATTTGTATGTAATGATATGTTCTAAATACATACTTAAATTGATTTTACAATTGTTTTTAAAATATTTTTTGTGTAAAAAAAAAATCAAAATATCCAAGGTTTTCTCATATTTTTCCATTCGACAACCTTCAAAAACCTTCCACAGTATTTTTAAAAATTAATTATAGATTTTGACTATAAATTTTCAAGTATATAAACTAATATTTCTGACCATTCCTATATTTATGTTACATTATGATAAAAAAACACGGGCTGCTTACTAGGTATATAATATGTAATATGTATAATATGTAGTATGTACCTTTTAAAGGACTACTTAGAATTTTCACTGAATCTGAAACGAAATCCTGTACAAACCAGTATGTTTGGAAAAATTCAAATAATAAGAAATAAACATTACTGTAAAACCATTAGTTCCCTCACACCACTCAGAATTAAAAAAGTCATATGTTGGTAATAAATCATTACTATCAACTAATTAAATTTATTATTACTCATTACTAATAAGTTATATAATATATTTGTAATATTTATTTTCGATGTAAGCAAGTATAGATTAGGTACATAACATACATAATTTCTATAGGTGATGTAAAAGGCTTAAAAGGACGTTTCACACCAGATTTTTAAGGAGTTTTGTCTAGGCAATTTTTATGAAATTTTAAGAAAAATGAAAATTAAACAATTAAAAAATATTCAATTACATTTAAAAATAGTATCATATTTTATTATTGTATCACAATATTTGTTAAAAATCACGTTCATGCTCTAAAACTACAACTTTTCTCTATAAAATGTGAAAGATGAGAATATTTAATGTGCTCGAGCTTGGAGTTTTTTTCAATATATTTTTTTGAAAGCCTAAAATCCGTGATTGAAAATCGTGAAATTTAAAAAAAATTTTTTACAAAAGAAAACTTTGCACTACGGCATAGATAGTATTCTCATTTTTCATATTTATTATTTTATCTATATTTTGACTGTATGACTATTGTCACGAACTAAGATAGTATGGACTGGAAACGACATGGAAGGCGGGTGGTAGTAGTGCGATTACATTTTGTTACGGTGAAATTAGTGAGTGGGGGAATCTAAGCGATAATCTATCATGCGATCCTAGCG
>JAIPRL010013756.1:0-10193 GCA_025469235.1 Pemphigus obesinymphae
TATTCATCATGTACTACCCAAAGAAACAAATACCTACCGGCAATTGAAGCGAAGATGATCAACACCAATAACGGAGGCATACCTACCTACTACTCTGTTCCTATTGTGTGAGTCACCATATTTTTTTATATATTTATGTTACCGATATTGTGTGTTATTCCCTTTATATTACGATTCTTTATATATTTATTTATTTTTTATACTACCTATATAAATCATTTTGTTCTTCATTATAGTACCTATCTGTCATAGTTTTTTGTTTTTTTTATTTTTTTATTTATAAGGTTTATATTATACATTTTGTCAACATTTCTCTGATTCATTCCATGCTCACCTTTAATTTCATAAATCAAAAATCCTATAACCTCCTTCACCAGTATAGTGTTATCCAGGTTATAGGTTGGCGACCCGTACATATAAAGAGGGGCCAGTAATGGAGACATTACAAGTAATATTTTAGTTTTACATTAATGTGTTTTTTTATGTATGTATTTACATTTTTCGAGCAGATGAATTATAATTTAAGAGAGTAATAGTAGGCATAGATCTTTTTGAGAGAAAATTTGTTCTAGTTGGTACTATATAGAGGTAATTTTTTGAATTTCTGAGTTTTCAAAACCGTAAAGAAAAACGAAATTTTTTTGTAAATAACAGGAAAAGTAGTTATAAATTAGAAAATAACGAATACGTTAGTTATGGCTAACAACTATATAGATAATATACTAATTTAAAATATTTATAAGTAACTAAAATTACCATAAATTATAAATTATACGGTGGGCCCTCAGTTAAAAAAATTTAATTTGCACCAGGTCCCGCAAATCGTACTTCTAACACTGCCTTTGATTTGCGAAGATGATATTAGGTATAAACGTTTATATTTGTAAACTATCTTATGGATAAGTTTCCTTTAAAGGCATATTTTTCTTATACTATTTACAAACATAATTTTATATAATTATAATACATTAAAACAATGTTTTAATGCTAATTTAAGATTAAATATTGATCAAGAAATATTTGTTTCTAGAATTACAGATATATGTTTTTCGAAAAAAAAATACTGTGATTTTAATTTATTAAGTTTTAACCCCTATTTAGAACTTGTATAAATTATTTATAAGAGGCATGGATCATAAAAATAACTTTAACCACTTATATACTGTATTTATTTGAGGGTTTAATTATATATATAATTAAAAAGTTTGATTAAACTTTCAAATAAAATATAATTTTCGACCGAAATTGTAAAACTTGTATACTATAACTATGATTTAACTTCTAAATTGTATACCTGAATATTTTTAATAATTATAGGTAGTATATACTTATTTTATTTATCCGTATTAGCTATATGGTTAAATGTCAGTTTGATCCAAATTGAAACTCGAGGATATAAAAACACACATGATTAAGTTATTCTCTTACAGTATTGTTAATATATATTATTGTGTGACAAGTGCTACAGTAAACGGTAAATACTATTTTTTGTATTATTGTAAAGTTATACATAACTAAATTTATACTTCTAAAATATATTGGGTATGCTAGTTGGAGTAATCGGGTTTTGAATGGAACGAATTAATTTCATTTTACAAATTTTATAGGTATGTATAAACTAGTTAAAAATTAAATAACACGTTAATTTAGTAACATATTCGATATACCAAGATACAATATTATATTATTTTTGTTTATAAGTAAACTGTACTATTATTCATATTTCATTTATGATATACAATTACACATATTTCCAATATAATTGTTTGTTTCATTTTAATCGTTCAGATGATTCAGTTTTATTTCATAATATTACTTAATATAATTATATTATAAAACATTCGAATACATAATAAAATTATGGTATTGAAAAATATTTCTTATATATTGTATTTATTACATACATATATTATGTATACATTCGACAAGTAAATTAATATTATAATATTTTAATGAATTCATACAATTTTTTTTATGATATTGTGTAATTTAAATTAATTTTAATAGTGAGAATGTAATAAATATAATTAATTTTATATATTATGTGAATAATGGTCATAAATAACATAATATTGCATATTAGGACATTAAGTATATGTATATACTTACTACTACTTATTATTAACTACTTTTTACTTTATATTTAATATTGCTGTATCAATATTTTACATATTGATATAATATAATAATTTATATTATATATAAAATTACTGGTTATAGAAGAAATTACACAGATAATTTCTAATATAATTGATAATCTTGCAACGTTTCAATAATTTTGAGAGTCGGAACATATTTAAATATCTATGTTGTGAATAAAAATTTAAATACAATAGAAAATATAAATAAAATATTGCATGAAATACAATGTAATTGAAGAAATTATAAGCCTTCGATTAATGGGCACTACCGGTGGAATTCATTTGATCTACATAAATTTCGTTAAGCACAGGGTCCTTTTTTTCTATTATCAGGTCTAGTGTTATCACCTAATCCTCTCTACACCATGCTATAATCTATCGACCAATTTACCTCAATATTGTGTGTGGTCGCCGACTGGTATTTGCTACCTCGACGAATTATGTATTATTTAATATTAATAAATATATGCGGAACGATGGGTGCTTTAGCTCCCAAACACCCCCTCCCTATAAATCTGCCACTGTGGATATTTAATAGTTGATAAATTATATTATCTAATATATAATATACTTGTATATATTATAATTGATATTGGTTAATATCTATATATTTATTTTGCAGTTTTATTTAGTCCTAATGCTTGTCATCATATTATTATAATTTTATTTATTATTAGTATTTTTTCATTTTCCTAAGTAAGATTATTAATAAATATAAAATAATAAGTAGTACATAAATCCATACTAGGCGATTTTTTCCTCCTAGTATATATTTAATCATGATGGTATCATATAGATCATGTACAAATATTTATTTCCATAATTACAAGCTGAGAAAAAACTTAAAATATGGATATTTAGAAAATAGTAAATGGAGTACCGATATAGTCGAAAATATGCAAAAAAAGGCAGAAACATTTTTAAAAAAAATAACTAAGTATTTTTTAATAATGTATAATACAATTTCTTTATATACAGGTTATGAAAATGTCTTATACAGTTGTATCGGTATTAGTAAATTTAAGTACTAAAAATACCACAGTGGTATTTTTATATATATATATATATACAAGTATATTATATATTAGATAATATCTATAATAAACTTATTAATTAATTAATAGAAAACATAAATATAAAAATATATATATATATAAGAACCATCGGAATATCGGTGTATAACATATTAAATTCCACCCCATTTTTTTATTTTTTTTTTTATTTTGCTATAACTCCTTAGATATTAATTATTGGAACACCATATAAATGGGATACAATTTGGTTTAGGGTCCTTCAAGATGTACGGCCAGTTCTCCCAAGAGAATATATAGAATATAGGATATATTATATAGAAAATATATATATATATATAATATATAGAATCTCCTAATAAGAGTTATAGAATTAAGAATTTTCTGAGTACTATAATTAATATAATTAAATAATTAATTGTTAAAATGAAAAAAATGAATCACAGAAGACGGAACTTGAAAATTCTCTTTTAGTATCCCCTTCCATTTTCTTAAAAAATACGGTAGATCCACTAATTAAACCTGCATGGGGAAATAAAACTGGACAATATATAGATATTATTTAATATATAACATAAATATAATATATATATGTATTTTAAATATTAGATTATATCTATAATAAAACATCGGGAAATCGGTATATAACATTATGACAATTCTAAAAGTATACCCTCCTCTTATAAATTTGGTTTTATAGATGTAATATAATATATATAGTATATACCTACATATATATATTTATATACTTATTCAATTATATATTTATATATTAGTTAATACCAAGATACTTTACATAAAGATAATAATTGGTTTTATTTAGCGTTAATGCTTACCAAAATATTATTATAACTTTATAAGTACAAAATCCCAACAATTTTTTTTATTATTGTTAGTAGACCTAAAAATATTGTTTGTGGATGACCTCTATTGTATGTACCAGTAATGGTAAATAAGGCAATATATAACTGCGATAATATTAAATAGAGGTATATAAAAACTTAAATCGGTGAGAATGATTATTGTGGAAACAACATTACACTTCAACTATGTTCAAAAAATCTCAAAACTCGGTTGTCACAATTGTAATTATATCCATATATATTTTTAGACATAAATTATTATTTTAGTATGAAATGTATTCGAATTTCCGGAAAAAAGTTGGTCCACAGACTTGTAATTTTTAATTTAAATGAAGGTAGTTCATCCAGTTTAATTATCTAGCTTAATGGTTAATGTATTAATAATCAAAACGGTCTTTAAAGAAAAATATATACGTACATTAAATATTAATATAAGTTAAGTTTATAGGTTAATCTTCTAGTTTCACTAATCAATAAGTTATTGGAGTCCTCACGGAAAAACTAATTTTATAACTTGGCGAGATTAGCCCTTGATATTTAAAAATATCTTAAAACAATTCAAACAAAAATATTTTATGTCAAAAATAGTTTTTATAGTCAATATTATTATAGTAAAATGAACAATTTTGATTCAGTTATCTTAATATTAGAAATAGTTTCTATCCAGTATTTTGTAACCTTATGATTTTTTAATTTTCAAAAAACCGCTTTTCAATATAAATACATAGAATCAGGACATTATAAAACGGCTTAATACCAATTACCAGTTTTTAACGGTTTTCATGTTTTAGATTGTTACCTCTTTATTTTGGTAGAGGTTCGGAGACGTAGTATAAAACATATAAATATATATCTTCTAAGTAACAGAGATTACAAAAGCATTTAACTTACTCTGACAAATACTTGCAAATTTATAACTATTTCAGGTGATGCTTTTATTACTCGTTTATGAGCAGAAATTATAATCATTGCCAGTAGCATTGTTTATTTAAACTTTAAGTCCATCTCTGTCCAATTACTACTGTATAATCCAAAATTAAACTTAGATTTCTAATTTGAGTAAATAAATAGATAAAATACAGACAATTAATAATTACAAGAAATATGTATTTATAAGAAACTAAAAATGTTTTAAAATTTTTATTATAAATTATATATATTATTTTTACCGCAGTTTCTAAGATATTGAGAAAGTTACAGTAAATGTAGAGTTGAACAGTAGACGACACATAAGTTGTAATATATTTCAAAATCTGTACGGATATAATTGATAAACCCGATGGAATACTCTAAAAAAATATGAAGATAAATTGAAAGATATTATAGACTAATATTAAATATCCATATTATTAGATTAACTAGTAAGTAAATAATTCTCACCAATACAATAGAAAATATTAGTACAATTATTGATATTGAAGAAACAAATACTTGAACAATTATAACTGGTCGAAAAATATCAAAAAAATCATCATATTTCCTAGAAGTTATAAAAGTTGAGTCTATAATATGTACAGATAATATTTACAATAATAATCTGCAGTTACAATAACTGTAAATAGTTATAATATAAATAATGGTAGTATAAAATAGGTATGCATTATCACTGTACCTATTATTCCCATAATTTCTTAAAATACAATTTGATTGGAAAAATATATTATTCTAATATTTAATACAGTTTTATACTCACTTCATTATTTTTTCATTTTCCTTTATAAGAAGGATCAAGTCATTATAATAGTCCAATTGTACATTTTCTTTTTGTATTATTCTTCCTGTAAATGTAAACTGAGTATTAAATATTTATATATATAATGGTTGAGCTGAAAATTTTTATAAAATATGCGTATAACTTAATTTGAAAAAAAAAATAAAACAATTATAATTTTGAAACAATATAGTTTCTACTAAATACAAAACAAATTATGATAGGTATGTTTTAAAATATTAAATAGAATATATCTAGTAAAAATACCTATATATTATATGAATATTTATGAACCTCATAAATGTTTACAACAATATTACATATATTTTTATGATTAATTGTATTGCAACAATTATTAGTACCCTTAATAACCAGTATACATATAATATTATGAATTTTATAAATATATATTTATTTATTTTATTTATTTATTTATTTATTTATACGGAGAAAAATTCCATTTAAAAATGATAAATTTTCATTAAAATTAGGAGTTTAACATACAACAATAATTTATCTGAAAATGAAAATGATATAATATATAAAAAATAGGTTGAACATATATTGTAAGTTTAATTATAAATATTAACCAAACTATGTAATGTAATATAAATCTTATGTAATTAAATAGTATACACAACTAGCACATTTATAAATAAGAATTTAAGGTATACATTGAAAGTGGTTTTAATATCTCCTTGGTTACAGAAAAATAAATCTAAATTTTTGGAATTTCCTAGTGTCATTAATGTATTAACTTTCGATGATAATAAATATTTAATTTTAATATAATTGGTTAAAAATAAATTTCTTTATTTCTTGTGTTTTTATTATACATTTCAAAGTTAATTTTATTTAAAATTTGAGAACAGTCTATATTATTATTTATTAATTTAAATAGAAACATAAAATTTAATTAGTTTCTGCGATTTTTTTAAAGTAGACATATTGAAGTAACTTAAACACTATCATAAGAAGAATGAAGTTATCTTTGTATATTGAATTTGAAGGAGATAAATCTTAAAAATGAATTTTGAATTGCTACTAATGTTTGATTTTTATTATTATTAACTGGTGACCAAATGAAAGTAGCGTATTCAAGTTGAGGTCGTACAAGTGAAACAAATATATTTTTTAGAGCATGTTTATTATTAAATTCTGAGTTATTTCATTTTAAAAATCTTAATTTTGATAATGCAGAATTTCTTAACTTATCAATATTAAAAGTGTGGTATGACTTTTTCATTATGGACAAACACGATAAATATATATATTTTATTATTAATACACCAACTAGTACTAATATGTTTAGGTAGTAGATGTCGAAAATATTTTGTATAAAACATTCGGATTAAACGTACTAATGATTTACTATAATAGTATTTTATTTATTGCACTAAATCATATTGAGAATTAGAGTTTTTATATTCAAATACATTGAATTAAGTTCATTTAAAAAGTATTAGAGAAGATTGTAATTTTTATTTAATAATACAATTATAAAGAACAATAGTAATTATTTTTGTAATAATGGTTTACAATATTTTTCTTATATATTATTTATGTTAAGATACCATGCACGTAAAATTAGCAAAACAATAAATGCAATTGATATTATAGTGAATATATATTATCTTATATTTTATAGAACGGAGCACTATCCTATATTTTATCAATATATTATAATATATGGGGTGTTCATTTACATTTTTCTACCTTTTTATTGAACATTTCTAAATTCAGTTTTTTGTTTTTAATATGGATCATCTTCCCCTTTTCAATAATATTTAACAAAACGTCTCCCCTCTCAATATAAAAATGTTGGTATAAAATTTAAATAAATAGCTTTTTTTTAATATTTTCATTTTTAAGCCAGTTATTAGTAGGTAGCAAAATAACAAATTTGTTTGAACACATATAGCCTCCTCTCAAAAATGAATAATAGATTAATTTACACTAATATTGATTATAAATAAACTGAAACTGTAGTATGTATGCGTTATGTAGAGTCGCTATATTATGTGTATGTAAAACAGAGACAACAAACGTGTGTGTAGCATCATATTATTATTATATTAAAATATTTGTTTATTATGTATTTTGTGTTGAATTTTTTAATAATAATTTATATATATATGTATATATAAATGAATCCCTATTTCCCTTGGTCACCCTATAACTTGAGAACGCCTTTACCGATTTCATTCATCTTTTTTTTTTTTTTAAGTTTTCTAATACTTTGCAAAGGGTTCTTACGAAAAGAAAAATTGAGAAAATTGCCCAGAAAATTGAAAAATTTTAGAAAACTATACGACTATTTAAACTTTGTGCGTTTGAGAATTATACATGCGATACTCTATGGCAAAAACATGAAGGACACTATACAATATATAATATGTAATCTATGTACTATTATGTAATCTATGGATATATAGTAGAAAACGAATAGATCACGATGACCATAATTCATTCATAATTTTTATGTTCTCTATTTAGATTTAGATCTTTCCGCTATACATATAGAACATTCTATCGATTAGTTGGGATGTATCTATCAAAAAATTCATTTATTCATTTCTTTAAATTCTTAGTGCTTAGAGGAGATATTATAATATATTATTTATTTGTGATTAAATTATTGTCATTATATAATATATTTTGTGCTATAAAAGAATTATAACTAAAATCACCACTGGTGTGATTGCCTTTATGTGATAATTTTATATAATAATTAGTTTGTGTAATATAACTGCGTGGAATTCCGGCACAAGGAATTTGGGTAGTGAAATTTAATTGGTAGTAGGTATAGATAGGTATTTCAAATTTTTTTATTTATTTAATTTGATATTCCATATACATGAATACGCTCAAGAAGCTATGTCGTATGTATGTTATATTGGCACATCAGATTTGTTTATCACGTTCACGTGCAATTCACAGTGGCCAGAAATTTGACAACAATTATTTCCTGACCAATCACCCACTGATCGCCATGACATCACTGCAAGTGTGTTAAAAAAAAATGTAAATCACTCATGGATTTTATTGTTAAGTATCACGTATTCGGCAAGATACGCTGTTGGATGAATTCAGTCCAGTTGCTAAAACAAGATCACCATATACACATATCTTCATTTGGTTGGTTGAGAGGATAAGACCGAATGAAATCGATGATGTGCTATCAGTGGAAATTATCGATAAAGAAGAAGATCCACTGTTACATGAAATTGTTACCAAAAATATGATTCATAGTCCCTGTGTAATATTAAATCCAAATTCTCCGTGTATGGTTGACGAACAATTTTCAAAACGCTATTCAAGACAATTAGTAGCAGGAACTATTACTGGAAATTATGGTTATTCACTTTATCCCCATTGATCCACTGATGACAATGGAAAGTCAACAAAAATGAATCAACAGGACATTGAAATTGATATTCGTTGGGTTGTTTTGTTTTCGCCGTTACTCTCCAAGATATTTAAAGCACACATAAATGTCGAATTTTGCCATTCCGTAAAATCTATTAAATACATTTGCAAGTACGTAAACAAAGGTAGTGATATAATTCTGTGTTCGGAGTGGCTGCTGAAAATTCCAACGATGAAATCACTCGATTTCAAATGGGCCGCTATGTTTGCAGTAACGAAGCGATGGGGCGTATTTTTTCATTCGTTATACATGAAAGACACCCCACTATTGTTAACTTGGCTGTAGATTTAGAAAATGGTCAAAGAGTTTATTTTATAGCGAAGAATGTATTACAATGAGAGCTGACAGCCCACCATCGACAACATTGAGTAGAAATATTTATTTGCGCGACAGAAAACAAAACTAACAATGTTGTGTATCAAATTACATTAAAAATAATAGTTAAATATAATGTTTTTGAAATAATTTTTTTTTATTATTTATTCTAATTCGAATTGAATATTCATAGCTTAGACAGAACAGCGTCTGTCGGGTCAGCTAGTACATAATAATAATGTTAATATAGATATTACCTAGAACATTAAATATGTTATTACATATTATAAGACAAATGAAAAAAACAAGGTACATTTCGCTCGTCGGGTGTCAGTAGTGATGAAAGGACTACACCTATCAGATAGGATTTTGTTGGTGGATGTATTGAATTTGATGGTAAAGATAAATCATTACATTCGAAAAAAAAAACGATTCTGAGCGGAGGTTCGGTGTACTATACATAACTATACATACCTATACTAATACATAATTATTAATATTATTGTTGTTATTCAGTATGTTTAAAAATAGATCAAAAGAGCGATTTTATAAAAAAATTTATTGAGACATTTTCATATTAAAAAAGCCGGTCAGTAGGTTGTGAAAGCACTTCGCTCGTCGGGTGTCAGTATTGGTGGATGCACTTCGCTACTGGGCAGGGTACTTTTGGTGGATGTATTGAATTTGAAAGCAATGATAAAT
>JAIPRL010013757.1:0-10190 GCA_025469235.1 Pemphigus obesinymphae
GCCCATAGAATTTCGCTTATAACTTTTTAACCCAATTCGTACAAATTCTGAATTTGGTCGTACAAATACGTACAAATGACGTACTAAATATTGCAAAATATTTCATTGGAAAATTCGATATGGGCTGAGCTGGCGTGACGGACGTGCAACCACACAATTGTAATCTGTGGAGACTTTAATTTGCCTGGCATTTCTTGGTCTAATAATAAAAATGGCCTTACTTTTTCTTCCTACTCTCATATTCTCATTCCTTGCATACCTGAAATATTTGCGTTTAATGGTTTTTTCAAATTAATTCTATTTTTAACTCCAAGGGTTCCGTTCTTGACCTTGTTTTTTGCAATTCAGACTCTGCCATTGTTAGCAAATCCCTTAATTCATTTGTTTCACCTGATTTTTACTATCTCCCCTCACAATATCCATTACCTATTCCTACAGCCCAACATTGTTTAATAGTTCGCATTCTTTTTACAACTTTAATAAAGCTAACTACAAAGATATTATCTTGTTTTTGTCTTCTTTTGACTGGATTTCTACAATTTATAATCTTGATCTGAATTCTGCAGTCAACGCCTTCATACATGCTCTCCATAGTTCAATTTTATAGTTTGTCCCTAAATCCCATTTTACTAAATCATCCTTTTCCTCATGGGTAACCAAGGAGCTAAAGTACCTGGTATATCAGAAAAATAAAGCTCATGTCAAATTCAAATTGTCTGGTAACCCTGCGGATTATAAAGCTTTTTCTCTACTGCGTGCGAAATATAAGTATGAATCCAAAAAGAGGTTTAAGCTTTTTGTTATGAATAGAGAGAAATCATTGACTATGTATCCGAATAAATTCTGGGATTTCGTTCGTAAAAATCGGTTTTCCAAAGCTGTCCCTAAAGTAGTTTCCTTGGGTACTATCATTAGCTCTATTGAGCAAGAGACTTTTAATTTGTTTGCTAAACACTTCTCCTCTGCTTATTCTTCAAGATCAATTAACTCTGATCTGTTGAATTGAAATATCCCATTCTTTGATCTGCCTAATAATTGTTTCTTTTCTCCTGATGATGTTTTCCAAAAACTTTGCACTCTAAAAATTATAACATCTTTAGGTCCTAATAGTATACGTGGGGACTTTCTTTTCAGGATACGACATGTTATTTATCTTCCCCTATGGCTCATTTTTCGTAGATCATTGGATGAAAGTATTTTCCCTGATTTGTTGAAGATTGGTTTTATCACGCCTATTTTTAATCGGGTTGTTCTTCTTTGGTATCTAATTATGGACCCATCTCAATTCTTAGTCACTTGGCTAAAGTTTTTGAGTCTCTCGTTTTTGATTCAATTCAGCCGTCAGTCAACTCAATTCTGATTAATGAGCAGCATGGGTTTCGTCCAGGCCGTTCAACTGTTACATGTGACCTCGCTTTTTGTAATTTTATATTCAATTCTTTCAGTAAAGGCGCTCAAGTTGATGTAATATACTCTGATTTTGCTAAGGCATTTGATTCTGTGAACCATATAGTCCTCATTTCTGTATTGCAAGCTTCTGGTTTTGATGATCCTTTACTCACTTGGTTTAGTTCATTTTTAATTAATCGGTCTCAATGGGGGAAGTTGTTCAATATGAATTCTGAAATTTTTACTTCGAAATCTGGTGTCCCTCAAGGTGGTCATCTGTCACCCTTGCTTTTTTACTTATTTGTTAATACTGCCTGCGCCTCTCTTAGACATTGTCAGTTGCTTTGTTTTGCTGATGATATGAAGCTATTTATAAAGGTAAACTCTGTCGATGATTGTCTAATCCTTAAAGACGATCTCAATTCTTTCGTTTTATTTTTCCGAAACACTTGGTTTGTCACTTAATATTAAAAAATGTAGGTCAATGGTATTTACCAGGAGACGTTTTCCTATTACTTTTTCTTACTTAATTAATCAAATAAATCTTCTCCCTATTGACACTAATGTGTGCGATCTAGGATTTATATTTACTCCATCTTTTTGTCCCCGGGCTCATATCTACAATGTTACATGTAGAGTGTTTAAAGTTTTAAGTTTTATGAAAAGAATAGCCAGTGAATTTAAACTTTCTAATTCTCTTAAATCTTTATACTGTGCCCTTGTTAGGTCTACTGTTGAATATGGCTCCGTTGTCTGGGATCCACATACAGCGGATGATTGTAAACAGCTAGAAAGAGTCCAATGGAAGTTTCTTGGTCTTATTAAATATATTGTTAAAATAAATTGCCTTCCTCACGATTACACCCCAGTCCTTCAAATATTAAATCTTTCTTCTTTATCTGATCGTCGTCTATCTCATAATATTTCTTTCCTCAATAAACTTCTTTTTGGTTCCGTTGATTCTCCTTCTCTTCTTCAGCTAATAAACTTTAAGATATTTATACGAAACACCCGCAATAATTCTAGTTTTCTCACAGCTCACTGTTCAACAAATTATTTACTCAATGAAACCGTAACAAGGATAATGAGGCTTGCAAATGAGACTCCGTCATTTCTCTCTTAGCCTAGCATTTTCTTTTTTCTTTTTTTTCTTTTTTTTTTTTTTGCTTAAATTGTAATTTTTGTTTTTATTTTGTTTTGTATGTATATACCTATGCTTATGTATACCTACCCTTTTGTATAAATTGGGCTCACGCCCGTAAAAAAAAAATAAATAAATATTGTTATCTCAAATAATGTATGATAAAAGGGCTTTGCCCGTATAATTATAATAAAATAATAACTAAACATTTGTAACAATTTTATTGGCTTATCACAGTATCTTCGGTAACGTGTAACCACAAGAAAAAAAGAATCGGTGTCGATAAATAATCATGTTAGAACCGATAAATACCGGTTCCTTCGATTGTCAAAGATTTGATGAAACCGAAGATTCTAGAACCGGTACCGGCCTATCCCGAATTCTAATATAGCATTAGGGCCTATAAAAATATTGTGACATGGACATTTTTAATTTGAAAAACAGGAGACTCGTGTAAATAAATCAAATAAATTTAAGTTTTTATTTAATACTAATATAACAATATATTTATATAATATAACTTTGATTAATATACTATAAAGGTATAAAATAACATACAATAAGTACAATGTTTTAGAGTATAATTTTACAAATATTGATTTATATTTACAGAAAATCATAGTAAGTGGTCTTAAAATATATAATTATACATTATACAATAGTCCTTAACTATTAAATGACCATAAAAATAGTAAGACTAACGATAATTTATACATGAATAGAGGAGCAATTTAACGTATATTCTGTGAGAAAGTATAACAATAAAAAATGTATCTAGACCAACGCTATTAATCGTAAAGTAAACTAACGTAGAGTTATCTAATATAACATTAACTTATATAATGTGTACTAGTGAAACTGTAACTAAAGTAACGTTAAATTATTTAACGTTAATTGATTTGCACTATAATATAAAACCTCTGGAATTTTAAAAATAATGCTGTAAATTAAATTATTCTAATTGGTATTAACCATAATACAAATAAAAATGTGTATTAGAAAATGTGTTTGTGTATATACAAATTATAAATATCCATCCTAGATAAAACCTAAATACCCCACTTACATAATATAATAGTTGTACAGTATGCCAAGTATGCCTTTTGGTTAAGAAAAAAATATCGTATTTCACTGATAATTTCAGATATATAGCTAATATTTGTATTGGCTTTTTTCATTTATATACCATTATTTTGCTAAATAAAGCTGGTGGCACACGGACGTACAAAATACGCCCGTTACGACGGACGTACTTTTTAATACGCGTACTAGAGTGGACACACGACATCCGTTGAAAATTCTGTTAGTTACTTTTACCATATATATAATATAATATTATATATAATATCAGTAGTAAACCGATAGTGTTTATTAATTTTTACGATTTTGGCATTTTTACTTTTGATTCTTTAATATATTTATACCTTAAATCAAAATCAAATAATAGACAATATTGGGTTCATCCGATTAACAGTGAATGGTTTACTTCATTATATTATGTGCAATTTTACAAGAAATTACAATTAGATCCTGTAAAATGTTTTAATTATTTCCGCATGTCCGTTCGACGAATTATTACCGTATATTGAATGTGACATTCAATGTCATAACATAATCATGAGATTAGCCGTAGGGTCTGAGAAAATTAATACATTCCATGGTTTATTTTACGAGTAGAGGAGTAGAGGATCAGCCCCCTCCCTAGAGAATTTTCATTTATTATATAAATATATGTGTGAAAAATGTCATTATTAATATTTTTTTCTATATTTCTTTATTATTTAGATAAAATAAAGTATACTTTGTAATTATTACATTAATTTGTTTAACCATGTATTAACCTCATATTGAAAATTGTGTTTAATCAAAAAACCAAGTTATTATTTATAATTAATAACTTAGAATTTTTTATAAGTTTTTATAATTTTCCTTAAAGTTGAAAATTTTCGTTTAAAATGTTATCGCCAGAAAATTCTGACTACTATGACGCAGCTGATGATGATTTTGAAGGAATTGCATTGTTTGTACTCTAAAACTAAATTTCTGGTCTGAAGTTGACGTGCGTGCTAGTAAAATACGTCGATAGTAAAATGACGTCCGTAGGAACGCACGTTATTTTTAATGCACATTGCTCGTGTGCCCGCTCCTATAAACAATAAAGTATTTCTACAATGCACTTAAAAA
Source organism: Pemphigus obesinymphae (assembly GCA_025469235.1). NCBI lineage: Eukaryota > Metazoa > Arthropoda > Insecta > Hemiptera > Aphididae > Pemphigus > Pemphigus obesinymphae. The sequence continues at coordinate 4,715 of JAIPRL010013757.1, forward strand.
AGTACCCGCATAGACGCCTTTTGTATGTCCGTGTGTCACCAGTCTAGGGATATCTCCCATCCATAATAAACTATTTTTATCTATACTTATATAATATTTTGATCTAAATAAACATAATGGTAAGACTGAAAAATGTAGAGTAAACAATTATAAAATAAACAATGTATTTATCATATTCTTATATCATTGTACGCTGTGTTTTTTAAATATTATATCAATATATATATATATATACCCTAGTTGTATATTTTATATTCTAATTTATCACATCTATTTCGAATACAACATAAAACATAAAGAAATGAATTTTTTGTAAACCGTATTTAAAATGTAATTAACTGCTATCAATTTTTATATTGTGGCCATTGTCAGTGTTGTACTCGTAATACAATATTACAATAAAAATAAATATATAAATGTCTATAAATAAAAAAAACGAGTATATGACTTTTTCCTAATTAAAACAAATCGTTCTATTAGATTTGTGTGGGAGTTTATTATGTGGTTTATTTTACTAAAATAATATTAATATATAATTATCAACATACATTTTATACTGAACATATAATTTATACTATATTACACATATACATTTATACTTTTTTGTGAATGCTATTTTAGTTAATGATGCAGAATGGCGTAAGTAGTTTTTCTCAAATAATTTATATTTGATTGAATATTAAATTATAAATAAATACCTAATTTATATATGCTGTGTTATATTAGAATAAAATATTTAGTTAATATATGTGTTTTGGAATTAATGACCCTATTATGTTGTGGCCCCAAATAGTATAAATAATATATCATGTAGGGGTTCGTATTATATTGTATTTACTTATATAAATATAATTGGTTAAACAATTCATACAAAAGTAAATTATCAATATAAATTTCTTAAAAAATAGCTGAAATTCATTAAATTATAATTTAAAATAATTCTCATAACCTAGTAAATGAAGGTAGAAATGGCATGAATATATCAAAATTGGTTTTATTTTTTTTTCTTATAACGAAACCATCCTTATTAATACCATACTTTATAAATATTGTATTAATTAAGTCGTAATATCTCGCCTATTGCCGTGAAAATAAAGTATAAAATATTTTAGGTCGAACATAGTGACATGATGTATGTTATTGATATCAGAATCATACCTCTAATGTTAAGAGTATAGGCTTTAATAATAATAATAGTTGAAAATTTAAATTAGAAATATGCCACACATACCTCCTCTTTTGCATATCTACAGTTGTCATCAGTGTCTATTCCTATATAACTTATATACTTATCTATTTATTATTTAAATATATTTTATGACAATGGTTATGATTATCAATAATTGGGCTACAGATAATCGATTTTCATAAAATTAATTAAATCTAAAAATTTATTTAAATATCTCTGAATTAGATAATTCTTTTATTTTTAAAATTAAAAATATGAGATACACTGTTTAGGTATAACAGTTGAGATAAGTGAGAGTGTACAATGTAACCTAAAATATGTTGTATATTTTAGTAAAATCTGTATACTTTATCTATATTTTTATTTATAATTTAGTTAACTTTTATGAATAAATAAATACAACAAAATTAAAAAACATAATATCAGACATAAAATCAAATTATTTGTTGATATAGCGAAATTATATATTATAATTATAACTATTTTAATAATGTCGATCTAGTATACCTAAAAAAAGTCTTGAAAGTAGGTGATTTTTCCCAAATAATCTATATTTCAATAAATATAAAATTATAAATAAATGTTAATTTTATTAATTTCTTTTTCGAGTATATTTGATGAAAATCTATTGCTATTATAAATTTATTTAAAGCAATAAGTGTGATATTTCTAATTTCAAACGTTAAATTTCAGGGAAATAATAGATCTGTAAATTATTTAGTAATTTAACTACTCTCCTTTGGTATGTTAATTTATAGTCGTAGGTAATCTAATGGCAACCATCGGTGTTGTACATGTGCGGGTTCCTCGGTTTGAATTTCTATCCAAATAAATATTTGCCAAAAAAAATTGTATTGTTCTTTTTATTATGTCATATTATAATATTATTACATATATATATATATATATTATATTATATTATTATATTGGGTAGAGTATAAAAGTTTATCTAAAGCAGCAAAAATTGCAGTGAGTAAAGCTAAATTAAAGAAATATTATTAGTTGTATGAGAGGTTAGGAACTAAAGAAGGGGAAAAAGAAGTGTACAGGCTGGCTAAGGAAAGAGAAATCTATCCAGGGACTTTAGAAATGTTTAGTGTATAAAAGATGAGGATAGGTGGGTGTTAACAGAGGAAAAGGAAGTGATAAAGATATGGAAACACAATTTTGAGGGATTATTAAATGAAGAACTTCCAAGAGAGGCAATTGATCGAGTAGAGTGGAATTTGGGTATGGTAGATTTAATAAGGTAAGAGGAAGTATGAAGTGCTGTGAGAAAAATGAAAAATAAGAAATCGGTGGGACCGGATGGAGTACCAGTAGAAGTATGGAAAGTATTAGGAAGTTTAGGTATACAATATCTGACAAAGTTCTTTAATAAAATACTAGTAAAAGGAAAAATTCCAGAAGCTTGGAGGAAGAGTTGTGTAGTACCAATATTCAAGGGTAAAGGAGATGTACAGGATTGTGGAAATTATAGATGGATAAAACTTATGAGCCACAGTATGAAGATTTGGGAAAAGATAATAGATAAAAGGGTAAGAGGTGAGACAACTGTTACTAGAAATCAGATTTTTTTTCAATTTCTCTTTTATATATTTGTTGTGAAAGTTTTACACAGTTAACAAAAGTTAGCATTTGGTAAAACTAGTTTATTTGGCATCAAAACATTATTTTCGTTTGTTCCAAATTGTATTAAAAGTACATTATTGTTTTCAAAATATTGATCTTTTTACGAAATATATACATACATTTACTACAATTAATTTTTTTTAAAATATTTATAACCTAAATACCCTGAAAAATATGTATTGGAACATTCTTCTATAGTAAAATTATATCAGTTATTTTCTTTAAAAATATCTGTTATTGAAGAGGAAGCAGATAAATTTAATGATGATGAGGATATTCTATAATTAGAATCATTATCAGACTCTACGGTATTTGTAGTTCCTACAATAGAAGTTCAATTTTCTATCAAGATATTTTGATTATTATCTGCGTTACAATTGCTAGAGTTTGACATATTCATTAAATTAATTTTAGAATTTATTCTAAATGTTGTCCTAAATTTTTTTGCAGTGGGGTTTTTATTATATCCACTCTTTGTCGATATACAGAAATATTATTTTCAAGAAAGTCTTGGCTTAACATAGCAGTTAAAAGATATTCTAATTCAAAACTCTTTTGGTCTTTATACAAATTTATACAGTACAATTATTGTCCAAACCATACCATCGAAACATGAGGTTCAAGTATTACCTTTTTTTATATTTTTATTAAATTAGAATGCCATTTAGCAGCAAAAGTTAGAAATTTAAAGACACTATTTTCCACCAAAGCACATTTAAGTGAGTTTTTATCATATACAAATTACTATTAAGAGTATCTAACAAATCATTCATGTGTTTAATAAATTTTACAGAATTTTTGACGGTGTTTGATTTTAGCTTTCCTGTGGCCACACAAGTGTGCATTGTTGATGCTACAGAATTGCTAAATATTTGAAAAGTTAATTTACAGTTTATTTTTTGAAATGGACCAAGTTTTATATGGGAATCAGTTAAATTTATTAATGCTCTACTAGTATTACTATTTTTATCTATTTTATATGTTTTAACAATATCTTTAAAAGAAACCATTTTATCCATAAATAAAAAATCTCCCAAAAAAAAAATGTTATTCTTATAATTTTTAATTAAATGTGGTGCATTATAAATAGCAAATATTTTTATTTTATTATCAATATAAAAAACTGGTTTTCTTTGACAAAACAAGGTCACGATATGTTGCTTGATTATTAGTGCTCTGATCACACATAACTGCTTTTACATGAAGACCTACTACCAATAATTTCTCTACCGTTATTATAAATTATTTATTTTACCACTTACTATAAAAACCATTACTTGAGTTGCTAATTCATTTGTCTTGCCTAAATGTCCTACATCTTCAAATACTTCTACAAAACCCAATACTTTGAATACTCTAAAAATAATTTTATTTTCATTTCACCAAATGCTACAATATAGTATTTTTCAGTAAATGTTAAAGTTTGTGTTTTTATTTCAATTTTTTAAAAAGATTATAATTATAAGCCCCGGTAAAAATTTTGAACAATCCAACGTTTAATATAAGTTATTCCAGGAAGAATTAATCTTAAAAATGAATACCTTGTTGGTGATTTATAATATACAGAAAGAGCAAACTTTTTTCATTTAATGACCATTGTTTTTGAAATATTGAAGAGTGTAGAGTTTGCATAGTTGTCAAAGCACGAGATGATTGAGAATTATATTTTAAAGAAATAATTAAAGGAGCAGTTTTAAATTTGTTAAATTAATTTTTTAATCGTAATTTAGATATGAAGGAACGTTTATTTTGTAGCGGGCGTACAAAGAAAAACAATGTAGCCCGTAAACTGAAATTACATTATTACAATATGCATAATTTACACTTGGATCTCAGTATAAATAGATAGTGAAATATCGTGGGTGCAATTTACAAAGGTTTCCTATGATAAGAAGGCGTGTGTGTTAGCCTGGTTGTCGCCTATAGGTGCTCCTTCGTGGTTTGTGTTCACCGCAGAAGTGTCGGGGGATTTTCCTATCACGTCCCCACCAAAGGCACACTTATGTCCCGGTTCCCTATCTGCAGCGACACACTTAGGTACTACGCTCAGCCTAATCCCAAAGAAAGAATGAACGGTTAAGTTCGGATAGACATCAGGACGATGAAGTTGATAGGAAACCGGGTCGTTGGTAATCGGTAGTCCGCCGATGCTGGATGAGCTGCGTGGCTTGTGAGGTGGTTGCTTTGTCAGCTGATTCGTTAGTGGTGATGCTTGGCTTTTTGACAGTAGGTGGTCCAGTGATAGCTGTTTTTCTGTTGTCCTCGTATGTAGTACTATTACAGTGGAAAAAAGCTGAGTGTGTTTTGTAACGATCCTTGCACCGGTTTTTAACAATTTTTTTGAATTTTTGTTGTGCCGTCATTGGTCGTTTATAATTTATTGGTTTTTCCCGGTTTGCTGTGTTTTCATTGACTGGTAAACTCGTTGGTACGGTGTGCTTAAGCGAAGATAGTTGGTACGGTGTGTGATTGACTATTTGATAGTCCTGAAAAGGGCTATTTCGGTGGTTCAAGGTATTTGTGCCGTTACAATTTTTAAAAACCCTTGTTGTAGTTTAATAATGGAATTTAATTTTTTTTTACGTGATGTATCTTCAACATCTTTTTCTTTTGAAAACAGTGTTCTTGAAATGTTTTATATTGGCATTTCTCGTA
>JAIPRL010013758.1:0-10187 GCA_025469235.1 Pemphigus obesinymphae
GTTGGGCGTTGACTTGATCATTAATGTGATATACTCATGTTTGTGCATTGTACATAATCAAGTCCTTTGTCTTATTTATTTTATATGAAATAAGCAGGTACACCATATTACATTCAATATATTACAAAGTATTAAACAGTAATCAAATAATATTATGTGGCAAAATCATTGCAGAAAACGTAAGTTTTTGAATGTTTAATTTGCAATTTGCACAGTAGTAAAAAAAGGTTACATTGGCTTTATACATTTATTGGCTCCTTGCATATCCATTAAATGCTTAGTCCTAAAAACATCACGCTTGTCAGATATGTCACTTGAAGTGAATGGCATAATTAAAATACATGATGGTAATATTGGAAAGTTGGTTATTCAAAACTTTGCTTGTTCTTGTCCTGCTGGAGCTTCGGAATGTTGTAAACATATTGTAGCTGTACTGTTATACTCAAATAGGAGGTTTTACTTATTACTTATTAGATAAATAACAATCTAATTAACAATTTCTAGAACTCATATCGAAGATGTGCCTAGCCTTTCATCAATAGATGTTACTTGCCAATGGTCTAAGTTAAAACAACCGTCGCTAGAACAATATAAGCCAATTCCACTTGAAGATTTTTGTTGTGTAAAAAAATCTAGTGATTCTCAGATTCTTGGTTCAAACATTGATGGATCTTTGGTTTGGTAAGTTTTATTAATTTTTTTTTTTTTTGGTTAACTTTTTAATAATTGAATTAATCATTTTTAACTGATCTAAATTTTTACTACTCTATTGATTTAATAACCATCTTTTTTAATAATCTAAAGAATTTGTGGGTATTTAATATGGACTTACTTCACTTAACTTTCAATATTTTCTAAGCATATAGGTGTATTGTAAATTATAGATACTTACTGTACAGAAAAGTGAAAACCATTTTCAATTCAAAATTTGTATATTATATTATATCAGTAAAATATAGATAACATTGAGTTAAAGTACTATATATTTTTTTTACAGTGCAGAGCTATCATCAGTATGCAGCGATTCAGCTCTACAGCGATTCAGTCTTCACAGTAAAGGCCGAAATGTAAGAAGGGAAAATGTAGATCAAAAGAAATATATGATATTTCTGATGAAATCAATCTTTTAAAATCACATGATCTACTAGAGTCTATTTCAAATCTTGGAGTTTTAAACTTAGGTGATTGTTGTAACAAAACTTGGTCACAATTATTGCCTTATGCACCTAATTACTTCAGAGTTAGATCAAAAACTGATGAAAAATTTTGGGATGATATTAGGCAGTACAGAATAACTGGGAGTAGGTGTTATATGTTGTATACATATGACTTAAAATATAGAACCGATAAAGAATGGAGTTGAAAGGCATCCAAATATTTTTGGCACTTTAAAATAACTAATAAATTTTTGCAGCATGGTATAAAATATGAAAACAGCTAGAATTTTGTACGGAAAACAAAAATATCAGCATGTTTATCAAAGCGGTTGTATTATGTAGCCAAATGAACCATGGTTAAGCTACTCACCAGATGATCTAATACTTAATAATATAATACTTAATGAATTAAATGTTCCTATAAAACTTCTGAAAATTAAATGCCCTTACAAGGATAAAAGTATGAATTTACTAGAACTTTTACAAAACCTTGGTTATATTGTTTGTAGTCCAGATGGTGCTTACAAATTTAAAAAAATCATATCTATTATGCTCAAATTCAGCTGGGTATGGTAATGACCAATGTTAGCATTTGGGATTTTGTAATTTATTGTTTCTTTGAAGGAAAAATTCTAACCATTTGTGTTCCTATTAACAAAGAATTCTGTATACGTTTGTTATCAAGTTTAAAAATGATTTATTATGAAAAATTATTCACGAAGTTTGTATACTTAAAAACTGGTATGATTAATTTGTATTATATGTATATTATTTGTATTATAATAAATTTTCAATATTAAAAAATTAATGAATGTGATTTGTAAAATTAAGACTGATACAAAGAAATAAATTTTTTTTTTTCAAAAAATAAATTCATATGAGTATAGTAAACTGGTTGATATATTTACAAATTCTTTTTTTTTAATACATACTAAATATAAACAATAATAATAGTAAATATATTGTACCTGTTAAAAATAATAACTTATGGTTATAAAATAATAAAATTATTCACAAAGGTTAATATCCTTTAAAAGTACACAATAAAATTACATTTATAATTGTAAATAAAATACAATCAATAGGTTAGAAATAAAATAATACATTTTATTCAAAAACAGTAATTTTTAAACCATAAATTTATCTTCAGCAAATATAGGTTTACTTAAATTACAAATAGCACCAATAAACCATTATGTCATTGGCTAAATTTGCATGAGCCCACTGAAATTTATTTTGAAAAATTTTAAGTTTTGAGTTTCTGATTTATGCGTTCAAGAGAGCTTCTTCTTTAGAAAATTGTTTTTTACCCTTTAAAAAGAGGTCTTATAAGGGTCAAATTATACTTTTTGCAGGTATCATCAATTTGAAACCCCTTATCAACCCCAAATGGCATCATTCTCACTCATTAATTGGATAATATTACTTTGACTAAAAATAACAATATCAGAAACTCTTCCACCTTATGCCTTACTTATAAAAGTAATGAGACCCCTAGGAGATACTCCTAACATACATTTTATATTTTTATAGTATAGTTAGATTTGTAATTGCTATAAAGTTTTATACAACACGACAAACATTTAGGTTTTTGAATTGTGACCTCAGTACAGTCTAATACTACTTTCACATTGGGAAAAAATTCAAAACAGTTTGGTAAATTTGATATAAATTCCTTATTACTGGGCCAGTAAATACAATTTTTAGAAGACGACTTAGTAAAGGTATTGTTGATAGGTAAATTTGTCTACAAGAAGAAGCACTAACATTTTTAAAAGGAACAGCTAATACAGAAAACGAAAGATCTTGTTTTAGTTTGATGAAAACTAATACAATACGTCCTTTAACATCTAGGTTATCTAGGTATTTTATCAGGAAAACTGGAGGAAAAGAGTTCACATATTTTATTGAACAAAGTAAATGATGGAATACCAGTCATAGTGACAAGTTTTAATTGGGTATCAATCATGGAAAAAATGAGATAAAGATATCACCACTTGTAACTTGTACTGATATATGTACTTGTACTGATACATCTTTAAATTTACTTTGCAGTTCAGTTTCACAAATAATATCATGTTCTACAATGTTATATGTTATATAAGGCATATTTACTGTTTCCAACTCAAGAACAGGATCCAATGTGGTTTGAGCTAAAGCAAAAAAAATTTGATTAATATTGCATTTACATCAAAATAGATAACTTCAAGTACCTTGTACTCTAATATTTTGAGGAGGATGTCTATTCTTAGGTGATTTTCTTTTTTTTAGAAATGACTTGGTCACAGTTGATATGGGGAGATTTCGAGAAGGAATGCCATTTTTTTTAAAATTATGTCTAAATGTTTCTACACCTATTCAAAGTAGGTAATACTAATAAATTACACTTCAATTTCATACAAGTTATACATATAATGGTTAACAAGCTGGAAATATAATATTATACCTGGGGCCGTTGGAAAAAAATTATTATCTGAAAAATGTTGAGAACAAACTCTCAGTTTCTTTTTTAGAGTTTCTTTTCCCATACGAAGTTGAATTGCCCATGCTCGTCTTCCATCTATTAATTTTGTAGATCCATTCTTATTTTTCCATGTAATTTTACTTTTATCAGCTTCAGGGAAACAATGAAAACTTAAATTACCCTCAGTTGAATAATATGTATTACAACCATAAACAGAGCAATATATGGCTCTTCGATTTTGGTTTAACCTTGTTATGCTGGCATTCACCTAAAATATTCAAATATACTTCCATTTAATAGGATTCATACACTTATGTAAAATGGAAAATTAAGCAAATACTTGTAAATATCAAAAGCCGATTAAAATAAAATATTTACTTGATATACCATGGTAGTCAAAAATTGTTTATATTTGTTGTAATATAAATGTACTTACTCATGACGGGCACTGAGGCAATAATAATAGATCTTCAATATTTAACTTTAAATTTGCAAAAAGAGTGAACGACCGGCAACAGAAAATAAAAATCAGTAATAACAGTCGTAATCAATTTTTCTATCCTACATATATTAGTTGAGTTTTTGTCAATCAGATCGCGACTAATTGTTTGCTTGGGTGGGCAACCGGTGGGGTCTGTGGTAGGTACTATACCATGCGGTAGCCTTTGCTAGTGTGGGAGATGATGGGTGATTTTGTTAATTAATCAGAGCCCGTCCATTTGAGGGGACAGGTTAGGGCAATAGTCGCTCTTTGATCTGTAATTCCTCTGCCTAGGTCCCTGAAGTGGGCCAAGGGGGATTGGGAGTTTTTGTAGAACATAGCGAACGAGTTTTTGATTGTATATGAGATTTTTTGGAAGTTGGTAGATCGCAGTAAAATGTAATTTCTCACGAATTGGGGGAGACCTGTGATTATTCTAAGACCGATGGTTTGTACCGCTTCGATAGATTTCCAGTGTGTGTTGGAAAAGAAAAGGGCCCATGCTGCGTCTACGTACGTGAGTACGAGGATTATGTACATGCGGAGGATTAGAAGTTTTGTAGTTACTGGTATGGGACTGGATTTGTTTAGGAGAGGGTATAAGATACCCTATGCTCTAGTGGCTTTTTTGAGTATATTTTGGACATGATGGTTGGTGTTGAGTTTACGACCTATTGCTATTTGCTATTTTACTGGTAGCGGACGGCCCGGGGGCCTATGTTCACATTTCAGGCGTTTGCCTATGTGTTGTAGGAGATGTGCGGGATTTTTGATTTATTATGTTGGAGTGGTGGAGTATGATTTTTGGTGAAGGATTTAATTTGAGTGGGCCCAACTGATGGGGCGCGGTTTTCGTTCTATGGAGTCCGATTCTCATCTACCCAATTCGCGAATGTGTTTGAAGGATGAGAGGGAGTTTTTTTAGAAAAGTGTTTTCGAGTTTTGGAGAATGAAGTTTTGGATGGTGGGTAGACGTGATGTAGCGAGCAGTGTCTTGGTTGAGACATAGGGTGGGGCGGCTAGAATGGTACGAAGTGTTATGTTTTGAACTGCTTCGATGTTTCTCCAGCTAGACGCTGAGAGTGAAACTCCCCAAGCGGGACCGGCATAAGTAAGGATTGACCGGATATACATGCAATATATGTGGATTTTAGTGTTGAGAGGGATGGGGTTTTTTTTGCATAGTATTGGGTAGAGCTTGCTGCTGATTCTAGTAGCCTTCCTAATGGTTTCTATCGCGTGTGCACGGAAGTTTAAGTTTTTATCATAGAGGATTCCTAAATATTTTGCCTGGTGGGACCATTTTATGTTATAGTTGTCGACGATTATGTTGGGAAGATTATGTGTGTTATTTGAGTTAAATAATACTGCAATGGTTTTTTGAGGGTTAATTTGCAAGCGCCAGGAGTTGAAACAGATAAGGAGGGAGTTTATTTGATTTTGAAGTTGTGCGATTGCCCTATAGGGATTTCGATTTTTAGTAAATATTAGGGTGTCATCTGCGAAAAGTGCTAGTTGGATATTTGGGTTTATAGGCATATCGTTTGTGAAGATGTTGAAGAGTGTCGGCGACAGGCAGGAGCCCTGAGGCACGCCTGCGGTCGCCGGCCTACTGGTTGATAGAAGGTTATCGTGTCGAATTTTGGAGTAGCGATTGCTAAAGAAGGAGTATATTATTTTGAAAAGATGGAGAGGGGTGTTTAATTTTAACATTTTATGCAGAAGGTTTTCATGCCACACTCGATCGAAGGCCTTTTGGACATCGAGAAATATCGCCGCTGTTTTTTCTTTGTTATTCGAGTGAATGCTTAGATTGTTCGATAGTTTAACTAGTTGGAGGGTAGTCGAATGTTGGGGTCTGAATGCGAATTGTTCGTTACGTAGTTTTTTACCTATTTCGGCCGTGATTTTGTCTAAGATTACTCGTTCCAGAACTTTTGATAGGGAAGAAAGAAGGGCTATTGGGTGGTAGTTTTCTGGTTGGTTGTGGTCTTTGTTGGGTTTTGGGATGGTGATGATTACTGCTCTCCTCCAAGCCACCGGAAAGTAGGCGGAGGCATCCGTTTATTAAGTTGGTCAGGTAAAGGACTGTTTTTTTGGGGAGATTTTTAAGGGCTGTATTTGTTATTTGGTCTTCTCCTAGTGTTTTGGGTTTCGGAAGGTATTTGAGGATTTTTTGTATGACGGCTGGGGACGTGTAGTCTTTACAAACAACTGGTTGGGATAGAATTTGATGGATGCTATTGGATACTTCTGATGAGGGGGGGCCGGCGTTTACAGTGAATTGATTTTGGAAGGTATCTGCTAGAAGTTCTGCCTTTTCTTTTGCTGTATAGATGGGGCCGTTTGGACCTATGAGGGGGTGATTTGCTGGAGTGATATTTAGTAAAGCTTTGTTTAATTTGTAAATTGAGTTGGGGTCGAGATCGTCTAAGAATTTGTCTCATTCATCGGAGCGGTGTGTTGAGATGATGGAGCGGATGAATTTTATTTTGCTGTTTAATTTTCTTTTGATGGCGGGGTCACGGGTTTGATGCCATAGTTGTCTAAAAGGTTTTTGATTTTGATTTCGTTTATTATTTCTGGCGGGAGTTTGTTGTGGTGTGAATTACGGCTTTTACTTTTTTTTGCTTTTGCTAGTAGGACGGCTTGAAGCCTAATTTCCTTTTGTCGGGCGGGAGCCCATGAAAAGTAGTAGGAGATTACGTTAGAATTGAAGTTTTTAAATGATTATTGTAGTGGATTTAGCCACTCGTAGGGGCGATATCGTTTGCTTGTAGTTGTGGGGAGGGAAGAGCGCCTAAGCTGTCTTATATGCTGGTGGTGAGAGAAGGAGTTTTTGTAGAACATGGTACGAGAATTCTTCTTTATGTGTTCCTGGATGGAAGTTAATTTGGTTGAGTCTAGCAGAGTCCGGTTGCGGATGTAAGTGGGAGCCAATAGGATAGTGCGTAAACCTATGTTTTGAACTGCTTCTAGTTTGGAACAGCTACTATAGGATATGAGGGGAGCCCATGCTTGTCCGGCGTTATGGTAGAGTGAAGTGGAGCTTTTATCTACCGAATTTATGATGTTTGTGGATAAGTAGGAGATTGCTGTGTCGATTTCATTGGTGGTGGATACTATCGGGTTTGCGGTTGGAAAGGCTTCCGCGATATGGCGTTCGAATTTTTTCCAGTTTATTTTGAATGATTTGGTGGTGGTGAGGTCGTGATTGGTGAGTCCGAAATAGTGAGAAGGATGGGGTTGTGGTCAGATGATAGGGCGGTTAGATTTGTGATGCGCGAGTTGTAGGACGGAAGTTTGATCATGGCTATGTTCAAGACGTCGGGTTTGTGGCGAGGGTTTCCCGGGAAGTGGGTTGGCGTGTCTGGGGCAATAACAGAGTAATCTGATTGGGCCGCGTGTTTATAGAGCACGGAGCCAGCAGTATTTGAATATCTGCTGTTCCACAGTGGGTGCAGTTTCCGTCCAACCTCAGACGATGACGGTTGACTGTTACAGCTAACTTATATGTTACACACTTGATTTATATACCATTTTTAACTTTTACCATTTTAAATTTTTACTTTGACCAGTTGGAGATCAGCATTCAGCTAAGAAAAATTCGACCAATCACGACCCTCCATTTTATACAGCAAGCCTCTGGCTCCGTGAGTAGCGCACGCGCGGCCGTAAGTGAGACCCACAAAGGGCAGACTCACACCGGTCATCCACGCGCTCCCCCATACCCTTTTTACATACTGACCGACAACTCTGTTGTCGCAAAACCCACCATTATTGACCATGGTTTCTCCATCCACTCAAAATGAAAAGCAACTGACCAAATCGAAATTGATTTCCAAACCTTCATTGAAACGTGGCACTAGCTCTTTGGACCCCCAAAGCCAATCAGTGACCAAGAAAAATAACACCTCAAGCGAGCCTTTAAAAATTCTCCCTCCACCCAAGACCAACATACCGCCCAAAAAGATCACAAAATCTGCTCCTTCCTCACCAAACTCAAGAACAAATGCGAACAATGTAAACAACACACTTTCTTCATCCAGTAAATCCAACTCAGCCGACCCCGCCGAAGTCGCTGAAAATACTGCCGAAATCAAACCTCCGAAAGTCCCACCAATATTTTTATCCGGAACGTCCTGGCGCCTAGTGGCACAAAAACTCATGAAAACAGCCCCTCCGCGCTCTATTATCCCAAAATCATCAGACTCTAACACAGTCAAACTCCAATGCGTAGATATACTGATGTTTAGAATCATTCAGAAATACCTAACAAAAACAAACACTGAATTTCACACCGTCCCGCTCCAAGAAGAAAGAACATTAAAGGTAGTGATTAAGGGATTGCTCACTGCCACAACAGAAACCGAGGTAGCCGAGGAGCTTCTCTCCCTCGGTTATGAAACCACCCACGTTCGTCAATTCGGAAACTCCACTAAAAACTAGGAATACACATGGTTTCCCTACCATCAAACCCTACAAACAAAAACATTTTCAACCTCGATTACCTCTGTTACATGGCAGTTCATGTCGAAAGCTACAAATCCTCCACACCCTCCCAATGCTATAACTGCCAGAGATTCGGGCACTCCAGCAGATTCTGCGGATACAGTCCCAGATGTGTTAAATGTGCTGGGGCCCACATTGCAAAAGAGTGTCCCAAGTCACGTGAAGAGGAACCCACTTGCACCAACTGTCAGGGAAGCCATACTGCAAATTATAAAAAATGCCCCTCCCTTCTGGCCACTATTGAAAGCCGTCGTCCACTTAGACCAAACATTACGCAAACTACTTCAGCTCAAACGATACCTACACCAAGCCCTTCTCAACCGCAGCAACCCTACAACCAAGCTTATCCAATCAGCAACACGTACGCCTCTAAAGTAGCTTCAAACACTTTATCCAGCACTCGCCCAGACACCAAGGCCATCATGATAAAACCTATTACAAACCTATCATCAGGTGAAATACAAATAAAAGATGCGCTAGTAACAATACTTTCAATTCTCACTCTCCTTATATCTAGTAATGACTAACACTCGCATCCTTTTTTGGAATTGCCAAGGCGTCGCTCGGAGACGCCTGGAACTGCAAAACTTCGTACATGAACAAAACATTGATATTCTATTACTAAATGAGACCCACCTTAACAATAACCAACCCTTCAAACTACCAAACTACATCTCCCACTACACCAACAGACAAACAACCCCTGGTCATCCCGCAGCGGGCGGTACAGCCATATTGGTCAACAGACGTTTCTCCCACCTCGCTGTCCATGTCTCAACAACAAACATCGAAAACACCGCCATTGATATTAAAATCGGGAACACAAACACCAGAATAATTGCGGCATACAAAAGACCCTCTCTTCCATTACTCTCAACCGATCTCGATGCCCTCATCGACTCCCATTCCAATTCCATAATCGCGGGCGACCTCAACGCCAAACATCGTTCATGGTCCAGCAGAAACCCCAATCCAGCGGGATCGATCCTAAACGACTACGCCAGTACAAGACACGACATATCGATTTCTGCACCCAACACCCCAACCCACTACCCAAACAACCTCGCTCACTCTCCGGACATCCTAGACATCGTAATCATGAAAACAGGCAGCCTCAGACACAGCATAGAAAATTTTCCAACGGCACTATCGTCAGACCACACCCCCATAATCCTGGAACTCTTCTCCAGAGTCACTCAGGCCACTCCTCCCGCTCCAACGCACATAGTCCGCTGGCCGACCTTCCAAGCAGATATGGAAGAGTCCATATTCTCCCACAACCCAGGAAACCCTACGCCACTCATTGATCAGGCCATTGAAGAACTTACATCGGTCATCTCCGCTAACATTACCAAAAATACCAGCCTTTGCACAAACTCTACCTCCAACAAACGCCTCCCTTCAGAAATCCAGCTACAAATTAGGCACAAACGCCATCTCAGAAGTATTTGGCAAAGACACAGAGATCCTGTCATCAAAACCGCCCTAAACCGCCAAACCTCACTGGTCAAGGACCTTCTAAATACTTACCGCAACACCCAATGGGACAATTTCCTCGGTACGCTATGTGACA
>JAIPRL010013759.1:0-10185 GCA_025469235.1 Pemphigus obesinymphae
TGAGTTTGGGGAAAATATTTTTTCTACGGATGGGATCATCTTGTTTTGTAAGCTTTGTGAAACTAGGGTGGGTACCGATAGGCGATTTATTGTTACCCAACATTTGAAGACAGAAAAACATAAATTAACCGAAAAACGTAAGCAAGATCAGATGAAAAATAAATCACAACAATTAGTTTTTACTGCTATGACTTCTAAAAAGAGTTCATTTAACCATGACTTGTGTGATACCTTGCTCTCCGCTAATATTCCTTTATATAAATTAAACCATCCAAAAGTTAGAGAATTTTTATTTAAATATACGGGAAAAGACATTCCATTTGAGTCTACCTTGCGAAAAGGTTATGTCGACGATGTTTATATTCAAACACTAAATAAAATTAGAACGTACGTTCACGGCAAAAAAACTTTGAGTTAGCATCGACGAAACAACTGATATAACTCGTAGATATGTAGCTAATGTTATTATTGGTACACTGGAAGAAAACGGACCTGGTAAAATATTTTTGCTAAATGTGGAAGAGTTACAAAAAGCAAATCATTCGACAATTTTTAAATTATTCGATAAGTCGATGAATATTTTATGGCCTGACGGTGTTAAACATGATGATGTACTACTATTTTTGTCCGATGCAGCCCCTTACATGGTAAAATCTGCAAAATCAATACAAACTTTGTGTTCAAAAATAATTCACATCACATGCCTGGCTCACGGACTGCATAGAGTGGCTGAAACAGTACGCAATCTTAATCCTAAGGTCGATAAAATTATTGCAAACGTAAAGCAAATATTTAACAAAGCTCCGTCTCGCATTCAAATTTTTAAAGATATGGCCCAACTATTACCACTTCCACCACAACCAATATTAACGAGGTGGGGTACATGTATTCAAGCCGCTCTCTATTGTTGTGAAAATTTTGAGTCAATTAAGTCGATTGTAAACTAATTTAATAAAGATAATGCAATATCTATCAAAACTGCAAATACATTGAACAACCAAATATTCAAACTCAACTTGTGTTTATCAAATCTAACTTTTCATTTTTACCAAACGCAATAAGAAGTCTTGAGGAACAAGGATTAACTCTTACCAGTGCTATTTCGATAATAGAGGACGCAAAAATAAAATTAACCCAAATAGGCGAGGTGCAAGAAAAAGCAGTAAAAACAAAAATAGAAACTGGGTTAAAGAAAAACGAGGGTTTCAAAATGATGGTCAAAATTGCTAAAATTTTATCCGGAGATGAAGAAAGTTTTGAGGGATTACCAGAAGACATTCAAATAAATGACTTGGTATATTTTAAATATGCGCCCATAACATCTGTAGACGTCGAATGCTCATTTTCAATGTATAAAAATATGTTATCCTCCAATCGCCGATCGTTTAAATTCGAAAACATCAAAAAATACCTTATTGTGCAGTGTAATTTTAATGGTAAATATTTCATTAATCATTATTTTTGAATTTGTATAAAACTAAAAATGTCTCTTTTTTATTATTATTGTAGAAGAAAAAGACGTAGAAGAAGAAGACAAAGACAAGAAGTAGACGGCAAACTAATTTTTTTGTACAATTTAATATAAAAATAAATAAAATAAAAATGTTTTACAATTTGTATTGCTCTATTTAATTGATTTAATATTAAGTTCTTAAAAAAAATTTACGCATATTTTTGTGCATATTTCAGTTATTTTAAGTGCATATGTACATGCATATTTCCAACAATTTTATTGCAACAAGTCCCGAGCCCTAGTCATTACCATTCTTGCCACAAAATTCTCACTAGCATTTTACTCAATAGTAAGTATATAAATATATATAATATATATAAATATATATATAATATATATATATATATAGATATAATATTTGTAACCTATATTTTGTGATTTTGTATTTATATTTATGTATGTATTTAACTCATTAAGTGATATTTTGTATTACTAATATAAGAACATTACTTCAGAATCAATTGGTGATCCTTTAAACATTTTTTATTAATGTACCCACTGAACAATCAACGTGGCTTTTAGCAACATTATCTTCTGTAAAGTCATGATACTAAAAATAAATATATAATTTAAACGTCAACAAAAAGTATATGTATATTAAATTTAATTTTATTTAGTACCGGCAAAAACAAATTGGGGACAGCAATAAAATTGGCTTTAACTTTTTTACATTAACATCAATTCCTTTTTGATTGTAATCGCCGTAAGAAAAATGACGTTGACATACAAAATATGTTTTTCCTCGTTCAATATTTAGTAAGCCAATAGCACTAATCCATTGTTCAGCTCTTTTTACATCACCAAAAGGAATTCTAAATTTATTTTACATACAGACTAATATAGATACAGGCACATAGATTTTTGTTATTTTTGAATGGGCGCATGGATGACAATTTTCAAACATCATTAAATAATTAATTGAAAGTAGAAATAATCTACATTCATTTTTTAAATTATTATTAAATGACATTAGACAAGAGTAATTTTATTTTAAAATAGATTGGATAAAAACTGTCACCCGCTCGCCTAATATAGGGTTAAATATATTAATGTTAAACCAGAAATATATGCAACTTACAGTTTACATAACTGTTGTACTATCGAAATGTAATTTCTAGATAAATCTGATTCAATTTTAATAATAGCCTATTTTACTTGACAACAAGGCTTATTCTAAAGCGCAATTAACTAATACTCATTTTATCCATCTTACGGGTTGAAATCTGGCTTTTCATATTGAAGTATAATTCACAACGTATTATTAAAATATTATCACCAACTGTCAATGTAACCATCCTATGCATAATTGCATACGATAACATAGGTAATATTGTTGTTCAATACGAGTTTAATATAAATTATACAGCATTTTAAAAAGTTATATAATCATTAAAAAAGTTGAAATATCGGAAAACTCCACATATATTTTTTACTCGTGTAGTATACTAGAATAATATCCCGCAGTCAGATTTTCGATTTTCCTGACTTTTAACCCTCCTCTTGGAGAATGTCCTATATTATTATATAGTACCTACTACCTATACCTATACCTAATATAATATATATAAATGTACCTAACATATTTTTAAGTAAAACATGTATTTTTCAAAATATCGTAAAACTCCTCGTATAATTTATCTTCGTGTAGTGTACTAGAATAATATCCCGAAGACAGATTCTCGATTTTCCCGTTTTTTGACCATCCGTTCGGCTTTTAAATTTTTAATAATAAAATTATAAATAATATAATAATAATAAATAACAAAATTTTTAATAATAATTAATTATTATATTTTGGTGTAAAAACCTACATGTTTATTAATTATTAAACGTAATGCCCATGTTCGAAATGTATTTCATTAATCACATACAAATATTATAATATTCTTCTTTATTCATGACTGCAGTCAGTGTAATAAATTGGCTTCTTTTCTACTTATTTTTCAATGCAATTCATTGGCGTCGTTTGATTTTTCTTAGACCAATATTGCTCGATGGTTGACGTAGAAACTCTTGTCCGTTCCACCAAAGTTCATGATAGTCTAATTCTTTTGGAGCAAAATCTCGAGAAGCACAGTTTGCAGAGTTAACTTGGGTAGGACATGGCACCAAATATGAATACAGGTAGTTTGTTAAACCTTAGACACATAATTCGTGACAAAAGTCTTCAATTTGGACGTGGGAGTTCTTATCTATGCCAGAGTGACGGTGGAGTCTGTCCATGCTGTAACATTCACGATGTACATAGTTGCGAGGTGTGATTTTACAAATCCGAGTAATCGAGCCAATAACAAAGCTCCACACAACTCTAATCTTGGAATAGCCATTTTTGCCGCGGGAGCTATTTTTGATTTTCCTTTTAGTAGTTGGCAATTGATTTTATCTTTTGAGTGCAGTGCTATGCTTCTTACAATTTTTAACAGAAGCATTTTCTGCTCTGCACTTCTTTAGATATAACATTTAAGTTTAGTTGGTGCACTCTACAGACAAATTAGTTAAAAAGTTGTTAAAAATTAAAAACAAATTTTTATTTATTTTGATCGACGAGTGTCGTTATTTATAGGGTTTTAATAAAATAAAATAAATACTCAAGTCTTTATGTTCTTTCATAAAAAAAAAAAAAGGTAGTCACGAATATGTATATTTTCGCTACGGCCAATCTTATGGATGGATGGATGGGTGAGTGGGTATTTATTACTTTGCACTAGAGATACAAATATTATCACTACGCTTCTGTGGTATACTGTATCAGGAATTATTTATTATTTATTAGTTGTAATATAAATTAGTATTTTCTACTATAATTTATAGTTATTTCAAATATAAATTTATAATTAGAAAGCCATGAAAATATGTTTGGCATTTCGTGTATAATCCATAGATATTATAATAGTCGAATAGTGTATACCATAGAACATAGATAACTATTTTAATTTTTTTTAAATAATTATTATTTGCAAAATTTAACATTCGTATCCATCATTTATTATTTTTTTCATACATCGTTGTCGCTTGGCATTTGGCGTTTAATAATCTTTATTGAGTAAATCTTTATAATTGAGTACGTACTAATGACGACTGACGTTTTTTTCACGTCAGTTAAAACACTTCAGTTAGTTTCACATAAAATTGAAGTGATATGGATCGTGTAATATTATAATGTACGGGTGGTAGACCCAATTCGCTGCATTCCTACCGGTCACTACTATACAGGATTATCACAACTAAACGTATTATACATTTATACATTGACTGTAGTGAATTCTAGTAAAATAATTTTTTTACGTGTTAAAAGGTGTAAAAATTGATGTACAAAATATGGCCTACAGTTGTATGTTTCTATTCCTCTTGTGTTTGATATCGTACTTCGATACACCTGCTTAAATAGTTAAATATGATAATACAAAATATGAATAATAACTACCTACCTACGGTTTTCGTAAAAATTTAATTTATTGTATTGTATGGATTTTAATAAAAAATGTAATGATTAAGTTCTTATTTAAAAATATCTTTGTATAGGTACCTATATTATACTAAGTCATACCTTTACTATATGAACTAATGTATACAAATACACTGATCGAAATATTGAACTATATAAATATTCGTAAATTTCGTAAATTTATCAATTCCGAACATTGAACTTATTAACTAAAAACACCATATAATTGTATTTACCAATGTATGTGTCAGAGCCGTATTTAAGATGGAGCCAGTGGTCCCTGGTCCCCCACCACTTGAGTGCCAATCACCTGTTGTAACAGAATTGCAATGATTCGAATTATAGAGGAAAGTTTATTTTGAATAAATACTTTTTGAAAAAACATAACAAAGATATATAGCTATTCGTATTTTTCAAAATAACAAAACAAAATATACGTAAATATTAATGAACACATATGTTATATATATTATATATACCTATATAAAAATTACACCTAAGTTGAGTATTTTCAAGTTTTCATTAATTGCCTATACTCTTTCTCAAATAAGGTATACCGGTCACACGTTAGTTTTCGTTCAGAGGTGGGAAATCCCCAATATTTATTAAAATCATGCGAGTAATTTTCTAACTATACTTATACTTAGAAGATACAATATATATGTATTCGATCCCTGTTGTTTACAATAAAAAAGTACGAGGTAAAATATCTGGGTTTTTCTGTTGTATATTATTACGTTTTATTACTGTTATCAATACTACTATATTTACTATTTACTGTATTTTTTGTCATACACTTATACGGTATATCGCGTTATTTAGGGTATCGATGTATAATACAAATTTTTGTGCTATGTTTAATACCTTGTATTTCCGTGTTATTGCGACCGTGTACTCCTGTGCCAATAACTATTTATTATTTTACTATACCTACCATGTGTTTATACTTAATAATTTGTTATTTTATTTTCTTAATAAATAAAATACTGTGAAGGAGTGTCGTCGTGATATCACAACGACGGCTGGACCATCGATTTCGGGTTATCCAATAAACAAATGCAAAACGACGTTATTGAGTTATAAGGTAATTCGTTTATTGTGTTAAGAAAAATAAAACAAGATAACAGTGGGCAAACGACTGACCACGCAGGTAGTTAAAACGAGGTGTCATAGACGGCCGAACCAAAAAAGCGATGAGTGAAAGCAAAACGGTACTCGAGATGTGCCTACTAGGGCGGCTGACGAACCATAGGGAGCTCCCGGTCATTCGCCGCAATGCGGTGACCGGTCGGCTTCGCTAAAACAATGTGACCAACCGCCCCTACCTGCCTATCGACTGCGGTAAGAAATTTTGTGGTGATGGCCAGCTGTATTATTCCCCCCCCCCCCTGGCGAAGAAAAAACAAATTCGTTTGATTTTGAAGTTGGAAGGTGGTTGACTGATCGTATGGCGTAGGAGTGGTCGGTGAATGGATCGTCGCTCAAGATGAAGGCCGATCCACAGAAATCACAAGCATCTAAGGCCAGAGAGCCGAATGGAATATAAATGGCGAATTTTATCACATTATATTATAGTAATATGCATTATCAAAATAAAAATAAATTCAATAATTATTCGAATATTATTTTGGTATATTATTCATTGTTATACCACTGAATAGATTATACCATAGAGTAAGAAAATATTATATTGTCAATGGATTATATCAGAGAACATTGTTATTCTTATTCTATGATTGTTATAAAGAACATGGTTATAAATACATTATTTACATTATAATATAAAGTTAGGTAATATAAAATATGAGTAATTATGTATGATAATACAAATAACATTTGTCACATCTAGTAATTATTATATTTTAATATTAATGATACACTTATGTTATTTTCTTCAGTTCTACTAGGTACTTCTAAATTAAACCCTTCCTTTATTTTCCTTTGCTTCTTGGTTGAGTAAAAACGTCGTCGTGGTATAATTTTTTTTTTTCGTTGGTGATATTTGGGAAGTCATTTTTTTAAAAGTTGGCTGAACTGAATGTTTTTTAAACTTATTAATGTTGGTTCTACAGTGGAAAAACATTTTTCAAGACATTTAACTCTTCTATACTGGAAATATTGTCAAGAACGTTTTCAAATTTTAAACGAAGATTTTCTTTTTCTGATTGCAAACACGTTTGATTTGTAAGTATATTATGATTATTTAACTGGGATACAATACTAGCCGTCTCATCATCATTTTAATTTTTTGTTTCAGAGTTTTTATTGTTGTTATATGATTCAGATAAAGAATTTGTCAATGGTAGTATCTTATTTTCTTGTGTACTTGTGAACAGATTATCTATAGGTATTAAAGTAGACACTGTAGAACTGCTAATTTTTCTATCTTTATTGCGTATGGAAATATCTTGAGTTACTTGACAAACTAAATGAATGTGTTTACACATATTCCACTTAATTGCACTGTCTATACATGAACATGTGTAACAATGAATACATGAAAGACATTCTAGACATTTAATTTGACAATCACAGGAGGTTTTAAGTTTATTTACAGTGTACATCTCATTAGATTTTTTTGACATAATATTCCAACTACTATCTGTATCCTTAATAACCATATTATGAGACATTATGAGACTGTATCTATGCCTTTTGCGTAGTTCTTTAATTTTGACGTTATTTTTCCTTTATGTAATACAACAAGTCCGTCTATGGATTTATCCCTGATAAACTTCATCAATGCATGTAATGACTTATCTAAACGTTTAACCTTAGTAGTCAAGTTGAAATAGTAAGAGTTTATACCATGAGTTTGGACAATACATATTACATCATTACCAAATTTTTTCAGCATTGTTAGCTGATAATTGTTCATAATTATTAATAAAAATCTTCTTTTTGTAAATTCAAATATTGCCTATCTATTTCATCTTGTGGCTTGTAGTACACTAATGAAAATTCATCATCACTTTTTAAATTTTGAACCCAGGTTTCAACACTTAGTGCTTCATTTTTATGTCTTACACCCTCATTATTTAAATTATATGATGATTCAATATTATATAGGTTTTTTTTGTCAACAGATTCGTTCTCTCCAACGTGTTGTTTGAAATATTATCACAAATTTCATTAAGAATGTGTTCAAATGGGATATGCTCTGAAATTTTACTTGCTGTATTACTCCTAGTTGATTTGTTAAGTGGAAAGTGTCCTAAATAATTTTCATGACCAGTATGTGTATTTATAAATGTAACTGTGCATATGTTTGTAGGTTCAGACATAATAACATTCATACTAGCAGAATATCCATTGATTTTATTTGAACTTTGAGTTTTTATATGTCACTGACCTGCACTTTTGGATATATGATATCCGTTTCTATGACACTTGTAGTAAGTATAAATATGGCCATTTAAATTTTTAGTTGATCCACAACTTTCAACATAACAAGTATTGGTATTTTGCTCAATTCCATGTTTCCATGTTTCAAAATCTTCCACGTTTTCAAAAACAACTTTTTCATTTTAAATTATATTATGTGTTGTTAAATAGTGATTGGTCATTGATTTATGTACTGCAGTGAAGGAGCACATATTACATTTCATTAATGATGTCTTCAACTGTGTTTTTTTCTCAGTATGTGCTATTTTTTTTATGTTATAACTACCCAACACTGGTAATAGCATAGAATAGAAGGTAATAATAGACTTTATTGTCTGTATATTATTATTATTATTCATAGTACTTGAAATTTATTAACCAACTATTATTATAATGTATGAATTAAATTGATTATATATTTTAGAAGAGATGGTTAGATGGGTTGGAAATATATATGAAGTTGCCTTTAAAATTGAGTGAAAGTTTAAAAATAGGTTGAAGACTTAAATTACCTTATAAATAAAATTATTTGAAAAATGTAATTTGTTCTTGGGATTTTTGTAATACTTAATACCAAAAAATATATAATCCTATAAATATAATTCTCAATCTTTAGATTTTTAAATAAATCTCTCGTCTAATATTGTGTATGCTTATTGCTGGTGATAAACTATAGTTAATAATAGTATATAACCACAGAACATAAACTACTGCATGTACTAACTATATGTACTGTACTGTATGTTAATCACGAACTAAGATTATCTTAATTCATAATGTTAATACCACGATTCGTGTTTAACACTGATATAACTGATGATAACAAGAGTAATGTACAATGATAACACGTCATCGAAATTTTAAACTGATAATGAATATTACTATAATATAATGTGATAAAATCCGCCATTTTGATTCCATTCGGCTCTCTGTTTATACACTTATACAGAAATCCAGGACGTCCGGTTGCCAAGCTGCAGCTTGAAGTCCTTGGGACTATGGGCCCTCCTAATGGGGTTGAAGTGGCGCGTGGTGTGCATCAACTCGGACGAAGACGTGACTGACGGCGTCGAGCTGAGTGGGCACGAAGATGCGTTTGGCCGAGTCATGGTCCACTCCCTGTATGGGTCGAAGTCAGACCATTGGAACTTCTCCTCAGAATGGTGACGAGGTCATGTGCCGTTGGTCCGTGCGGCGCCGAGTGAAACAGTTCTTCGGGCAGCCAGGCCTCCGCAGTAGTGGCGCTGACGTTCTGCTTGACGGTGTTCCGAAGCGCGAGGAGAACGATCGGCAGGCGTTGCGTCCAATGTAGTGACTCGTGTGCGGTGAGTGCTGCCTTGAGTGTCCGGTGGAAACGCTCTACCATGCCGTTTGCTTGTGGGCGATATGAAAACGTGCGGACGTGTTGTATGCCGAACGTAGAAATTTACGTGTAAAATTAAATAAATAAATTGATTACTGAATGTTTTTTTTTCGATTAGTATGATACACTGATTAGATAGTGCAAATGCTTATGCCACACTTCCTATTTCGTTTTTCAGAGCGCTAACATTTGCCAAGTGGAACGCGACGTTGTAAGCGTTGTAAGCATAGATAATACACAATGGATAGGCTATGTGTATACAGTTTGTATAGCGGGCAGCGTTCCAGAATAGAGAAGAGAGATAGCAATATAAAATTGCCATCTTCCATCCTACCCAGCAAGAAATATATTTCTGTTCCATGAATTAATGATTGCCGCCTTGAAGAACATTTCACGAAATAAGAAAAACAAATGATTCGATAAAAATACGGCAAAAACTGACTAAAATGATTCATTTTCGAAATGACTAAAGAAAATAAT
>JAIPRL010013760.1:0-10185 GCA_025469235.1 Pemphigus obesinymphae
TATACTCGTATAATGATATAAATATTTACTATTTAGGTACTTCAAAAGTATTTTAATTATATAGGTACCTAAGTACCTAATTTAGAAAATACAGTTAACGAAAAATATATTAAACAAAAATTTTTTTCGAGCTTTTAGTTTTGAAAATTTTTTTACAATATTTGTCCAATTTATGTCCTTTGTTATTTCATCTTCAATGCATAAAATTGACAATGCCGATAGTTTTTCATTGACACCCCTATCAAAATAGATGGTAGGTGGTAAACTAATATTTTCCCTATGTATATGTATATTGAATAAGTATGCTGTGTCTATTGACACAACTCACAAAGTGAGCAGCTCACTTTATTTATTTAATAAAAGTTTTTTCTCTCTCTATTCCCATATTTTAGTTTACAAATTATTAGATAAAATATTATGAACGTATATGTACCTATATAATAACAAAATTGATTATCAAATATGTTTGGGTATATTTAATATGTGGGTTGGGTATCTTGTTATAGTGTGTTGACTTGAATAAATTGAGTGTGCGCCACTGCTTATGACTTATATAATCATTTTTATGTGTAGGTATTTTTTAATATTTATTATAATAATTAATGTTTAAAATAATTATATTTAAATAAATAGTTACTTATCTAGTCAAAATGAATAAGTTCAATATCCATATACCCAGATACCTATATAATATTATAATATGGGATATAGGTTATTAAAAGTAGGTATTTTTTTTACTAGAATAGTATTACTTTTGGTTAAACATAAATTACAAAAACTTGGAATTTGTTGACTAGTGTAAGTAATAATTTGTACGAGTACCTAATATAGACTATTTATTTTTATTTTTTTTTTTTTTTTGTAAAATATTACCTTAGTGTATCTACCTAACATTAAACTTTTTTGTTTATATTATGTAGGTACCTATCTATACCTATACCTACCCTCACAAGTAGGTAGCTAATTCCTATACATGAAAAAAACATAATATCTTTAAATTCTATACAAACATCAAATGTGTGTACACTGTATAGAAAATATATAAATAAATAACTTTTAAATTAGGAGGTAGATACACAAAATAAGCAACTTAAATTAATGAAAATATTTTATAAAATAAATCTCAATAAAAACAAAAAAAATTTCAATTATAAAAAAAATAATATATATATATATATATATATATTACATATATATATATATTTACATATATAATGTCTTTTTTTATATATTATATACTATTACCTACCTATTAGTCAATTATATATTCTAAACTCAGCGAGAAATCAAGGGAGAAATCTCTTGGTTTTGCAATAATGTAGGTATATGAAATTTAAAGGATAAGTAAACGTAAATAATAAATATATTATATACTCACCCAAAATTATTATAATTATAATTGGCTATATACCTATTACCTACCTATAAGGTGTTAGGTACCTACTTAGTGGTACCTAAAGTAAGGTACCCACCTATTGTATGTAGGTAGTACAGATGGTACTTTAGAAAAACATTGACTATATTATAATACACCGCTACATAAATAACTAATAAGTTTACTAATCATAAAATAATAATATACCTATAATAATAGTGATAACTAAGGGCTGATGACTTTTAGAAGGTACCTACTTAAAAAATGCAAAATATGCAGGCATTTATGCATTTAAAAATAAAAAATATACACTAAATATCTAATATGCTCTACAATAAAATTTATGATAATAAATGATAATTTTGAAAACATTTAAAAAAAAATGATATTTTGCAAGATTAATTTAAGTTATAAAATATAAGATATATTTCAACTTTACCAGAGAATTCGTTTTTAAAATTTTTTTTTTTCGATTTTAATGTAGTTTTTGACGCTGAAAACGATGGTGCAAACAGAATTTGGTGGTCGGACTTTGTTTAGAAGTTATAGCATGGAAATATTATTTTCGTTCGATACACATGTTATTATTTTATATTCTCCACCGAACGTCAAAATTGTACGCCTACATTTTTTCAAAATAGGTACCTGTTCTTATTTTTCCAAAATAATTTGACGCCAACTTTACTGTACCTACCGAAAAATTGCAAAATATGTTCTTGATTTTTCTAATATATTCAAATATACATTTATATGCAAAATAAAATTTTAAGTATAACATCCTAGTATTGCGAAACATATTTATAGATCACTTTCTAGACAAATATGATAAAACTAGAAGTCCTACCCCTTTGTAATGACTAAAGAATAGGTAGTAGAAAATTTAAATACGTACCCCGTAGTTACAGGTAGTGGAGTAAAATACGATTGTATACATGGTGTTTTTTCCCTCAACTCTTCTTGTATTGCATAATTTTTTTTTTGTGCAAGTATTTTGTACTGTGTACCACTCTTTCTTTTTCGGAAAACCATTTTAATTTAAATTGTAAAAACCACGTTATTTGAATTAAGTTTATGTGACACGCACTCTCACAGATGATAGAAAATAAAGACACTTCGCACAATACCTATTATATTATATAGATATATAAATGGGACTAATGGGAGCAATAATAATATCTATGTAGGTACCTAAAATACGGAATACCTAACGTGTTTTTGCCTTCATTGAGAACTAAAAGTACATATTTTCTTATCGCTCGTCACCACTAAATATTTATTTTGATTGAATTGGGTTTTCCGTATTCAGCATTACTTTTATGCTTATGGTACCTATAATACGAAAATATGATGTACTAAGTACAAACAATACCGACACTGTATACAAATATTATACGGGTACAAAACCAATAATTCAAACTCGAACGAAAAATATAATACGGTGGTACTTTTTATAATGTAAGTACCTATCTATAATTAAATAATAAATTGATAATTATAAAATATGTATATTAAAGAATAACCTACATATTTTAAAATTTATTTATAATTTACTTAATTATTAATCGTTGAATTGTGCGTAAACATAAAAAGCATTACTGAGTACACTATTTAATATTTATTTTTGCCGCCCCCTGAATTTATGCCACCCTTGCCGCCCCGGGCACTTGCCCCATTTGCCCCCCCCCCATTAGCACGGCTCTGACATTATATTATAAAATAAAAACTGTATCATAATAAATTTATTATAATAATTATGTATTAATGTATTATTATAATAATATTATTTATACTCTGTTATCACGTATTATTTATTTAATAAACTGTTATATTAATCTTGTGGCTAATATCATGGATGCACAATCCATCGGAATTGAGGCATTAGTTGACACGTCAATGTTTGTAATATACATAGATAATAAAGGAATGGATGAGACGTCCCTATACCTAATACACAGAGCGTTGTGTGTACGAAGAGCATATACGTTACCACAATGGTAACTGTGGTGTAATTGTTGTGGTAGTATTGATACTTGAATGAGAAGTGATAACCCTGAAAATCTCTCAAATTTCAAAATATTATGTTATAAGTTTTATTACTTATTCATTATTTGTATAAGCTATAACATATATATATATATATATATATATGTTCATAAATATTATTATTGTATATTTGAATATTGAATTTATGTATCTATCTACACAAAAACACAATTATTTAATATTATTTAATTTTACATTTTTCTGTATGTACCTACCTACTTACTTATATCTATATAATATCCAATTTGAAAGCAATAAAAATAAATTAATATTTGCTTTTAAAACTAAAAGCAAATCGTTGCATTAAAAAAATAGGGTTCTGAGCAATTTTTCCTTTACTTATAAAAAGATTGTAGTACGTGTAATTTTGTCATGTAAAAACAAGGTTTGACTCCATGAGTACACAGTACACGAACTACACAATTATTACAAAAATAAACTTGGATATCACAATGTTATATGAAGTCAGGAATGATCGTATAAAAATACGAGTAAATACACTAGATTGATCTTATTTCAAAATCAATAATAGGTAGGTACCTACGAATGAATAAGTGTGAATTATATATAAATTATTACATTTTAAACATTTTATTTGACTTAATATCATGATTATGTTTGACCATTATGTTAGACAAAAATACTTACTGTTTGAAAAGTGACAATATTATTTATATTTTATTACGCAGTTTGTAATTTAGCTATGTTTATTGTTCATGTGTTTTTAATTTATTTTATCTTATCACTCGACACAACGGGCACGATTGTGATCATATATATCAATAATACATTTTTGTAACCATGACCACAACCATATACAACCAATGTGGTAACGAATAGTCTCTTCAGTCACAGAATTAAACAATACGGTGGCCTATCCATTCCTTTATTGTCTATGGTAAAATAAACGATCCGCCTCGAACACCATTACCCACACCATCGAGGGGCTACCTACTTTTTGACGTACCCGTTACTTTACATTAAATATTGGTAAATATTCGTAACGTGCCAAAGAAACAAATGATCGTAACTGGTCGAGTTTGGTATTAGAATTTTCGTCATGATGTGAGCTTTAAATTGATATACTTATTTTAAAATTATGAAAAATATTTTTAGTATTTTTAAAACCGCTTTAAAATATTTAAAAAAAAAAGTCCAACTTTTAATTCTCGATACAGGTATGTGCACATTTTTTCCTAATTCACCTATGAATATACACATAATGCATTTATATATACTCATACAGTTGCGTCATTTGGGAGGGGAGGGGCATTTGCTCCACCCCCCTTGTTGGCAGCGGGCCGGTGTCCGACCGAAAGACGGACTATTTATGATCCGCCGACATGATTCGTGCTAATAAGTAATTTCATTATTATAGCGTATGTCGTATTATAGTAATTATTACACGCATGCTCGGCGCATGGTGGATGTACTCGTAAAATAAATAATAATAATAATAATATTAAAATCAGGGCCTCAAGGCTGTCCTGAGGGGGGCGTGGGGGTGTCTCACTCCCCACCTTGGAAAGCAGTCGGAAAATAGTAAAAAAAAAGTAGATGTCCTTTTTTTTTTGCTTATTTATACGTTTATGAAGTATTTTAGACTTTTCAATTATTAATCGGCAAAATAGGAAAAAGTTGTTCACTTTTTTTTTTTTTTTTCTTATTTTATATTTTAAAAATTTTAAAAAGAAGTATTATATAATTTTTTTTTACTTTTTCCCTATAAGTCCCCCTATCAATTAGGTACGTAGGTACCATACTTATTTAGTCTCTTGCTTCGTTTTTTTTGTCAATATTCTCTCCGAAAAATTAGGTTATTTGTGGCTATGACAATAAATATAAAATTGTGTAAGATGGTAATTTTACCGAGATAAAATGTACACCGTGAGAAGAAGTTGGTGAGTGTAGCGATAGGTGTTTTTTTTAAGTTATTTGAGCTGGTCAAAACTTTTGCTCCTCCTTTTTAAAAACTGAAATGACGCTACTGTACTCATATATACAAAAGAGTAATAGAAAATAGAAAATACATATAATATGTATACCTACTTATATAATGTATTATATACTTCTCATTATATAATCCTCTCAGCAAATATTAGTCCTTAATTTATACTTTACACTGTAATCTACATTGAATTAATTAATGATTAACAAAATATACAATTTTCTTCTATATTTACCAATGCGTTACCAATTCATAAAAATATCGTTTTCATTTTATAACGGTTAGACGGAATCGGAATATTGAGTATTATTTTTAGATTTTTTAGAGCAAAGTGAAACACGATGAAGTTTATTTTATTTATTTTTTATGTTATACCCAAAAAATGTATAAGTAGAAGTGGTCCAATCATTACAAGTAGCACAATTTTCTGATAGAAAATTGCATCTAGTTGGCACTTTAAAGAGGTCATTTTTCGATTTATATATTTATTTTTTTATTTTTTCGATAAACATGTAAAACTTCTTTTATAAAAACCTAATAGGCATATAAAACATTTAAATTTAAAAATAAATTCATATCCAAAAATCATAACACAGCTGACATCCGATGTGATGGTCCGCATAATCTATCTTTAAATTTAACATCATCAATAACCGTTTTCTATACATAGTTGTGTATAGATACTTGTGAATTATTATTAAAAATATATAATAAAAACGAGGGTATACTATTTGTTTTGAATGTTACATATTATATATTTATATTTTTAATCGGGATTATTCTTTGGTTCTAGGGGGGTTAAACCCCTACCTCCTCACCATAACTACGCAGCTGCCGTATTTAATAGGCCATTTAACATAGGCAATATGTTAGGTCGTGTAGAATCAAAAATGTAAGTATTTATTTTTTTGCCAATTATTAAAGTATAAAAAATAAATAACATTAACTTTTTTAAAATACAATTACTTTATTCCTGATTGGTAAATTATAAAACTAAAAAGAGGATCATCTCTTAATTTTGTTCTTTATTGGTTTAATAAAAGATATTTTACTGTAGATACTAACTTTATAAACCCATATTAATAACTTTGTGTAAATATATTTGTTTAAACAAATATTTTGATTATACTAAAGTAAAAAATGGTACTGCAACGAGACATTTTAAAATTACTTTAAAATGTAATAACTATTTAAATATTTTTAAATTTTTAGATTTCTTTTGTCCTAAAATATCTTTAAAATATTGCCCTATACTATATAGCACCCCTAAAATAAATGAGTGTGTAGCACCTCTTAAAGACATATAATAATTACAATTTAATTATATTATATTTATATATTTTATTACTTTATGTAAATGGCTCAAGGCCGTCTCTAGGACATGGCAGTGGGGGCCTTCACCTCAGACCCCACTCTTTCTATGAACGATCAAGCCCTGCGCTTTTAATGATAAGTATACACATATATTGATTTTTTTTTTTAAAGTATAGGTTTTAGGTACCTACTATTTATCTGTATATATTATATTATATAAAGGAAAGAGCTGTTTTTTTTTTTTTGTCTTGATTGCAAATCTACATTTGACACATCAAAACCAAATTTTGCACCAACATTCACTTAAGTCCATCATAGAGGTATTTTTACGTAGATATAATGAATGAGTTCCAATTAATACATTTAATAATACCTTAAATGTATAAACTGATTTAAAAATTGATAAAAATAATGTATAAATTAAGAAAATAAAAAATTCTGAACTAGGAAATTAATATCTATATAAAATTTCCATTCAAAGTTTTTCCGAAACCACCGGGACTTGTAAACCAAGTTGTTAGTCTCTACCTATATAATTTATTGTTAAATAATAAATTAATAAGTCGTGGTATTCAGTGTATTATTAATTGATATATAAGTATCTACCATTTATAATAAATACCATTATCTTTCAAATAATAAATCCAAATTACTTTTAACAGTTTTATTTGTACATAAATAATGAAGAAAACTTGATAAATAATACTAGCAAAACTTAACAATTTACAATATTATAAAACATAATTGTTGTAAATATTTAAAATAAAATGGTATAGAAAATTCATTGAATGGCCCTCGATAAACCTTAGTAAGACAGTGGGTTAAATTTTTTAACGTAGTCACAGTTGATTGATGTTTGTTTGTACGTATATGTACCACACGAATCTATATTTTTAAAGCTATAACTTCTTGTAACTTACAAGCAAGGCTGGTATAAGGCGTAGGCGACGTAGGCCCAGGCTTACTGTGAAATTTTACAAGGGCGATGTATTTTGAATTAAATATTAATTATTAATAAATATTCGTCTACCAAAAGAAAAAAAAAATTGTATGACTTATTTTTTACTTATTTACGTTTTTAAAGAAGATTCTAAAAACATAGGCGAAATCGAATCTTACCCAAGTGTACAAAATCAATAGCCCCGGCCCTACTTACAAATATATAATATTTAGGTAGTATTAGCAAACAAATAATATGCTTTTCAGATGTCTACGCTATAGGTATTATCGTTCTTAGACGCTGCGGCCTCTTAGTTAGTCTGAACACCATATAAACAATTTGAAAAACTAGACGTAATATTATAGTATTTCAATATATTTTTATTCGCCAATAGACATTTGTTTTATACAAGTGATTACAATAAATGTGTCCAAAGTTCCAAACGCACGTTAAAATAATCGCTGGTTCGATTGCGTGACGGTTGGCCGCACGTGCACGGTGGGGGACTCGGCCGCTCGATCGCTGACACCACGTACGCCGCAGCCATCGTTTGTGCTCCAAAAGTGCACCAAAAGTCATGTGTCCGGATTTTGTAGAAAATGCGGTTTTCTAAATATCGTTTTTATTAATCGAAATCTGATGATATCCGCTAGCTATATCGAGTGTCGAAAAATATTTTGATGAACCTAATGATTCTAAAATTTCTAATAAATTTGGTAAGCAATATGCTTCATTTCCAGTTCCTTCATTTAATTTTTGAAAATCTACACAAACTCGTAATTTTTGTTTTTGTTTTCAAAATCGGCTTTTCTACTTTACTATCAGTAATGAAAAATTAAATCTTGATTACAAATTACGAATAATATTGTATTTTTTCATTTCTTCTTTGTTTTTCGATTTCTTCCTAATATGCCCAGAGATGCCTATACGGTCGGATGTTTAACGCGGTGTGTTTGTATTATGTGTAACTATTTCAGTTTACGTTAATTGGTCTCCGTCAAGATAAAAAATATCGGAGTACTTACTACAAAGTCAAAAAGATTCAATTGTTCCTTGTTATTTAAATGATCTATTTTTATAGAGTTTTTTTTAGTAATTTAATTGTATTTCGATTTGTACTTTATTCGATTAATATGTTTTATGAATTGTTTCGATAAAATCCATATTTTCGTTATACGGCTCCTAGTTTATATTACTGATAATTCATCAATTACGAAAGGTTGTTGGAAAATATTAGTTATGTTACCTACCTTATTATTTTATTGTTTTTGACTGGACTTAGGCTGTTCGCGATTATTGCATTTTCGTTTATTTCTTGTTTTCAAATAGTTATAATTTCGTGATTTATAAATTCGTCGATATTAATTAAAAATACGCAATACTTTGCGCTGGTATAATAAATGGTTGTGTCCGAATTTCTTAAATTTTTTCTGGAATAATGAACACTTCTTTATTTAAATCCAATACAGCTTTTTTTTCTCGTAAAAAGTTAACCAGAGTACACTTGACTTAGTTATAAGAAAATTATCAAAAACAACATACAATTTTGTAAAAAAAAAAATGGCTTGGTCTATTTTTAAATTAATTTCAATAATACCGATTATGTTTACAGTATTTTGTTTATTTTTTTCGTTTACTATTACATGTTCTTTAAGTGCTGAGAGTTTAATTATATTCATTTTTGCTCCACTATCGATAAGAAATTGAGTTTACATTTTTCGAAATTACCAGAATAACATATAATTTATGGTCCATTTATTACGCGTACATTATTATAATTTATAATTTTTCTAACGGTTTACCATTGTTTTAACTTGAGCTTTCTCAAGCTTTCTCTTGAGCTTGCTCTTTTTCTTATCTTTGTTAAAAAAAAGTTTGACACGTTCTTGAATGTTTTAATTTGATTCAATTGTTTTTTTTACAATATTGACAGAATTTAACATTATTGCCGGAATATTATTTTTTAACATTTGTATTATTTTCTCGATTATTATTATTATATGGACTACGAAAACTTGAAGATTTTTGTGCGGTGGTTCTACATTCGTTGGCATAATATCCTGTTCTCTCACATCTATGATATTTAATCGTACTTTTAAACTTATTATATTGATTTATGTTAAATTTGTTTTTATAGTAAATATTTTGTTTATCCAATAAATTTTTCCCGTTATTACTTTATCCGAGAATATTTTCTCTTGTTCCATAGCTTTGGATTCATGGCTTCTTCTAAATTTCCCACATTATGCGATAATAGAATTATTTGAATTTATTAATACCGGATGTAAATACACTAATCAGTGGCGTAACAAGATGGGAATGGGCCCCGGGGCAGTTAATAAATTAGGCTCCTTAATTCTATCTATAGGAAAAACCACATTATATTGTTGTTTAAAATATAAATACCTCTATAAAACCATTAATGAAAATAATAAACCGATAATAAATTGATACTCAAAATAAAAAGGAAATCCATTTAATTACTAAAACAAATATTAAATATTAACATTTTATCATTATTAATTTATTAATTCTATCTAATCAAATAAAATAAAATAAAGGCTA
>JAIPRL010013761.1:0-10185 GCA_025469235.1 Pemphigus obesinymphae
TAATATTGAATATTTATTTTTATATTTTATTTCAGTATTTTATTATTTTCACTCGATTTACGTTGTCCAAATTTTCAAAAAAAATTCAGTTACGCATTTAAAAACGTTTCCCGTTTTTGCCGGGTTTTGGGTTTAACACAGTTTTCATTTTGCCGGGTTAGGAATACGTGGTCAAAAAACGGTTTAAATTTTTTCCGGGTTCCGGGTATGGGTTTAAAAAACGTGTATCACATTTTATATTAACACGGTTTTAATATTTTGCGGGTTACACGGGTTTTCACCCCGGGTTCAAGCCCGTTTTGACTCCCTGCTTTTTTTGGCGTAAAAAGGACAGCGGAGGAAAACGAACCGTGTATTTGTGAGGTTTGATGGCTACGGTAATTTCATTACGATGTACCCCTATTATATTGTTCGTAAATTCAATAAGAATATTTGAAAAATATTTAAACATTTTCATTTCTTTATTTTCGCAAACAAAAACCAAAAAAAATATAAAAATATATTTTAATTTTATTTGTCTGGGCTCAACACTGGATATAATAATAAAATAATATAATATGTATATATATATATATATATTTAATTTTTATTTTTCGATCGTTTCGTTTCGCGGATAAGAGTGGATACTGGGGAAAATTCAATTTAACGTACCTATCACGGAACCAAAAATAAATACGCCCCCTAAGACGAAACCGACATAAGGAATACGTACACGTCCGTGTGGAAAAATCGAAACCACTGCAAAGACGTTCTATATATATATATATACGACATATATATATGTACCTCGGTATAAACATTCGCGTGTAAATCATAGGTATACACGGTATACATGCGCATAATAATAATAATAATAATAATAATAATAATATGTTATACATTATAATATTATTATTTTGTGGTGGTCGTCGTGTGTTGGCGTAAATTTTTATTTTTATTTTTTTTTTTGGCGAACCGCAGACGCATATAATAATAATCTAAGGGTTTAACTGCACTCGCGTATGGCCGGCCCCAATCTCCATAATATTAAATAATATACAATATCGTATAAACACGAATTTATACCGGTTACTCGTATACTGTATATTATGTACGCATAATATACACGTATTATTATCATTACATGATATTATATGCGATGGTGTAGATGCGGTATAGGTAAATACGATATCATGCCGAGCTTGGCCGCGAAACGATCGGATGAGGTTTATTAACGTCGGTCGCCATATTATACGTACGTACACAACCGTGTTACAGTCGCGGTATATACCAAAAGCTACATTATTATAGTATTATATACCGCGTATACCTATTTACAGAGAACGTGTGTATCTGTAGGTATCTGGTATATATATATACCTAGGTACATTATGTGATTTAATGTGCTTTTACCGCAGCTCGGGTTATTCGTGTTTGTGCACTCACTGCAGCTGTATAGGTATAATACGGAAACTCGTTCGACAAATATTGTTTTACGATGTATATAAATATAATAACACGTCTATTTATACGTCCTATAAATACGACGATAATACCAACAGAAAAATAACGGTTTTCCGTTAGGTATTTCGTTAAAACGAAAATATAATACCGACACTAGGTCTCGTGTATTGTGTAAGCAGGCACGTCACAAGTATTGACCATTATCGAGTATTTATCTTTGTTTTTTTTATGGGTTTTTTTTTCCCCGTTTATCCACAATATTGTATTGCCCTTTGCACGACTCGACTCATTGTATCCCCGTAGGCACGACGGTTATTTACCGGCGCAAACACCCAGTCCCTGCAGTGAATCAAACACTATGATATTCGTTGTTTATTGAGACGTTTATTTTTCAACAGAATTAATTGTGAAAGTAAACTTTCAAGAGAAATTTCCGAATTATTTATTCGAATTTACTGCTACGCGAGGATGACATTTATACACTTATATTTACAATATTTTATCATACACCGTCAAGGGTTTTTTTTTTTTTTTTTATCGTTATTTATGACATTATATGTATTCGAATGGACATTTCGGCTGTATAATCATTTACATAAATTGAGACATAATGTGGCACTTTTTTACCCATCCCAACAATATCTGTTTTTTTTTTTTTTTAACATAGGTATTAATAACACTTTATTTCAGAAATAAATACTCAATACATTTTTAAGATTCTTTTACTATTGATGATTAAAATAAATAAAATACGCGATCTACGTGATTTAATTATAGGTGCACGGTAAATCGGATACCGAAATCCGGGAAAAAATTCGGGAAATAGTGTTTTCCCGAATTCAGGATTTTACAAAATAATACCAGTTAATTTCGGGAATAATTCAATTGATAAAAAAAATTCGGAAATTCCGGACATTACATTTAGCTATACTGAATATACTATATATAGTATAATATATATATATATTCCTTGGTTTTTAGTTGTTTAAACCAGGGATTTTTTATTTTTATTTATGTAATAAACACTTAATTTTCATTACGTACTTCATTATGATTGTCAATACATATAGTTGTAGTAGCAACTCGTGAGATTTCGGATAAGTAATGCACAGTTAAAAATTATATTAATATAATATACAAAGTCAAAAGCCATGCGTTTAAGGGGCAGACAAGGAAGTTTTTTTTATTGTGGTGCAAATATCATGAAAAGTTAGAAAAAGGTTCGTTTCTCACAATTATTGTGTTGGTAGTTGAGGAAAGGTAAATAATATTTTACAATTTTAGATGCTAAATTAATTAAATTATTTATTCTATTATTTATCCAAGAGATATCATTTGATTTTTTACCAAAACGTAGACAAGGAAAAAAAATAAAAACTGTTAGTTTCTGAACAACCACTTATCCAGTCATTATTTTTATAAATATCTTTATTAAATAAATGTAAGTATTAAATAAATAAATCTTTATTTTTTTCTTACATATTCTATACTCTTAGACTTCGTAATTTGTATAATATTTAAATCTAAAGTGGGCCAACCTATATTTTTTATTTTAGTTATATATTTATTTTTTAACTTCTATTTTCTTCTCTAATGATATTGTTGAGGAATGTAATTTGATGATCTGTTGTACCGTGTTCATGATGAATAATTAAAATTAATAATAATAATATGTGGCTCTATAATTTAAAGAAAAAAATAAACACTTCCTAAAAATAAATCAAGAATCCGACAAAGCGCAACGCACAATGACAAAAGTATTAAATAACTGATCGATAACGAATAATCTATATTATTTACTCCCCACGGCGAACTCGTCCGTCAAGTATCGGTCGACAGCTATTATTATTATAGAAATATAATAATATAGACTATCAATATGTTCAACTTCGACTATGGTCGACGCCGCCCATTGATAATAAAAGAATGATAATAAAAGTTTATCACACAGGAATGAACATTTTAAGATTTTGAGGTTACATAGGGTCTTAAAACTATAAAAATATATATTAAATAAAATAATAAATATAATATCATAATTAAGTAATATTAAATAATAAATAAAAATTTAAAAAAATAATCATATATGCCTTCGTATTTATATTTATTAATTATTATCTATGTTATGAAATGCAATTTATGATAAGACCCCTTGCTGGAGTGAGAGCCCTATATAAAAGCAGTCTTTCTCTCTTCCCCATTCTGGAATCATTATCCCTTATTTTGCTAATATAGGCATGGCCTATTCATTCTTATTGATGTGCACAGAAAAACTGTGCTCATCAATATTGAAACGCAGGTTAAGTGTAAAGATATGTAACATTTTATACACTGTAAAAGTGTGCACACATCCTGATGTGAACCACTTGTAATTTATATACGTCCACGGCGTCGCGTCTGCTGGCGTTCTTATTAATATTAATTACATAATATAGCTCTACTATTAATTTCTTACCTTTATATAAATATACATATTATTCATACAATACTTCTATATTATGATAATATATAATTCTATTATATTTTA
Source organism: Pemphigus obesinymphae (assembly GCA_025469235.1). Taxonomy (NCBI): domain Eukaryota; kingdom Metazoa; phylum Arthropoda; class Insecta; order Hemiptera; family Aphididae; genus Pemphigus; species Pemphigus obesinymphae. The sequence goes on from JAIPRL010013761.1 coordinate 3,971, forward strand.
TTAATTTTCTTATTATAATCATAAGCGGGTTTTGCATGGGATTTAGGTAGTGCACGTGTACACGAGCCGCCACTGAATACATGAAATTTTATAGTATATAGTGAATAGTCTATTTATAATTTATATTTGAAATCCCAGTAAACTATATTCATGACTTATTTGACTCTTGATGCTTACTATTTTGATTTTTAATTATTAGTTATCCATTTTCCAATATCAAAAATTTTAAATGTGTGAATATGTTGATGATGGTGAAAATGCAACTTTATTGGTCGAAGAATTGGTTTTTTTTTATATTAGTATTTAAAATTATATTTTATAACAAATTCATTATAATATAATTTATATAATCAATATAATAATTCATTCATATAATATTAATCATTATAAGATTTAAATATTAAGAATTAAAATATTTTTTTCTGATTTATCCTGAATTGGCCCTTAGGGAAAAATAATTCCCGATCCCGCCTCGACATATAAAAAATATATCCGGAATACCTCTAATTTTAACATAGGCAAATTATTGAAATACAAAATATTACTGTAATTGTTATGTTTGTCGTGAATTAATAATAAAAATAAACCTTTGAAGCATTTCACACCTTAAGTAGAATATAGTTAGAGGAAATCGCTCAATTGTCCTTCAATCCTTGGATAGGATAATGTATTATTATTATTTTAAATTTTAAAGCAACGATAAGCATTCGATAAATACAATTCTGAACGCTGTAATTTTTTTATAGTAAAACTAATTTGCTATCAAAAAAGCCATTTTTCAAATGTATTTTAAATATAATATACAGTCTACCATACTCGACATCACAATAGATTTTAATTTGTATTTCTTTTCAAATGCATTACCTATGACAAAATGTAATAATATTATATACAATATGGAAACGCTAATTGAAAACAATCAATATCTTTGTACAGATCCATGCAATTTGAATTTTTTTTTTTTTTTTTTTAATTAGTTATTATAATATTAGTATAACACATTTTCACGCACTTACACTTTATTACAGTTGATTAATTATATATGCACATGCGCAAAACAACTTTATTTTCTTGAACTTCAACCTTCCATTTCGAACACTAAATTATTGTTTTTTCATATTTTTTCATGAATTTAATGGTCAAACCACTTTTTAAGTTTAAAAGTAGCTGAGATTTGGCAATTTGAATTTATTCGATGTTCAATATATTCCATATGTCGATTTATACTATTTTTCACAATACTTACTAATATTGTAATAGAAAATTATAACTTAATTATTCTCTACCATTTCTCGTGTTTTATCGGACATTTTAAACTTTCGGCTTAGACGTCGAAGGCAGACCATGTTTTCTAAGCTCTTCTAGGTGACTTGCATATTGTTTTATATAAAATAAAAAAATAATAAAATTTACATGGCTCTGTATAAGATATTTAATATTTACAATTTGTATCTCCATATTGTGACATATATAAATATATATTATTTTGTTATTATCTATGGTATTGAAAAAATTTAAACGCACTTGCAAATTTCTCACTTAAATTAAAAAAATTGGTAGTTACACCATACAAATATGTATAAACAATATAAGTATACAATCGGTGTAAGTAGTCATACAACTAATAGAAGATAGTTTATCTTTAAACTTAAGGAAACTTCTGCAAAAATTGAAAAATAGCAGATACAAAGTACCATTTAGAACCAATTTTCTATCAAAAGCATACACGTTCCAAAATTCTTAAACGACTCCTGCTCGTCGAAAATGTATTCACAGAGAAATAAAAATAAAAATAAATAACAACATACATCAATGCGAAACCAACAAAATCCTTACTACACTCAGAATCTAAATAATAAATGAAGTAATAGTTTTGAATGATAATACATTATAAATTTTATAGTAATGGAGTCAATATATTCTATTAGAAGTACAAATAAAATAAAAGAGCGGTTTATATGATATTTATTAATCTAGAGAAGGCATATGATAGAGTTACTAGTGAGATGTTGAAATGGATATTAATGAAGAAAGCGTTACCAAAGGTGTACGTGAAGGTAATTTAGGACATGTATGAAAGGGCCAGTACAAGAATTTGTATGAGAAAACTGAGGATTTTAGGATCAGAGAAGAAGTGTATCAAGATTTGGCTTTGAGTGATAACATAGTGTTGGTTGTTGAGAATTTTGACGAAATGAACGGAAGACTGGAAGAATAAAGAAAAATTCTCGGTGTGAAGGGGAAGGGGGGAGGATTAAGAATCATGGAAGTAAAATAGAATATGTTAAATAAGATTTTGAACATTAAGCGAATTTGAAAAGAGGAGCAATGAAGTTGAGTGGGGATTTAGGGGGTGAAGTGGGGAGATATACAATGATATGCAGATCGGAGTATTGGGCAGTGGATAGAAAGATCCAGCTGGGTATGTGTATAGCAGAGATGAGAATTTTAAGACGAACAAGTGGGGTAATTAGAGAGCACAGAATAAAAAATAATTATATAAGGGGTAATATAGGAATTAGATAATTAAGAAATTAATTAATATTTTAGAAATATAGAAATAGTAGACAAAATAATGGAAAATAAACTAAGATAGTTAGGATATATTTTGAGGAGAGCATACATAGAAGCATTAAGAGTAGGGAATGGAATATATGCTCAAGAAAATAGGAGAAGAGGAAGACCAAAATAGAGATGTTGGGGTGTAATTAAGAAATGGACAGGTGTAAGTAATAAGGCTACAGGAAATCGAGTTGATTGGTCCCAAATATTTGGGAGAGAAGGTGAAAGGTAAACGATTTATAAATTGGTTATTTGATATTTGTATGGAAATGAAAACATATTTTAATGTAATTGAAAACTTATAAATTGTATACATAGTAGTATAAATATCTTGAAATGAATATGTGTTACGTATCAAAATTAATTTATGGTATAATTTTATTTTTATTTTTATTTTTAAATAAAATAAATAGAAAATAATACGTGAGTCTATGGGCTGTCCATGGGCGGTCACAGGTCTTTCAACTTGTGTACGACTAGGCTTTTCATATCTTATGCCGCATTCGGATAATAATGACTGGGTTGATGGCCGAAGATGAAAAATAAAAAACATCGTCATATATTATCAAGAATATTTTATTTACATTTTGATGGTGTTTTTCCTAGAGCATATAAAAGTTATTTTTTGTAATTGAAGGTTTTAAAAAAACCTGTCATGTTGTGTTTAATGTAGTTCTACGATTATATTTCCAGGCCTAATTTATTATTATTTGAATAATAATTTATGTTATGGTATGCTTTTTTACGCCATCCGTGAGATTATCCTTAGTTATTAATAAAAGTAGTTTCGTATACAGGATATATATTTTAATAATTTACATTTAAATGGATTTGTTCTTATACTTAGACGGCCGCTTTTTTATTGACTTGTTGTTGTAACTTCATGAGTAGTCTGTTTTTGTTTAATAATAATCGTTTATAATCTTTATAATTAATGGATTTTCGTTGTTGTGGCACATTTGAGAAAACAGTTTTATTATATATATATATATTTACGATAATATATTATTCTAAGAGTTCAAGCTATTTTTTTTTTTTGTGTAGGTATATCTTTCCATTCAAATATATCCATATTATTACCTGTTTAAATATGCATATATTTTTTTATTTAGAGATCATTTTCATAAGTTGTGATGGTAAAATTGTTTATCGTCTAAAATGTTAAATACGTGTTTATTTCAAAAATTAACTCTCCTGCACATCTAGTCCACCCCCCCCCCACACACACACACACACATATATATATCTATAGCTATAGTCCAGTCAAAATACATTTCTTCAATAAATTCCGTCACCCTGAAGTAGGGTTGGGCAGTATGTTCGATACAAGTATCTTAAATATACGTTATTGTATATATCTTATATACAATATTACATATTGTATGGTAATACAGTTCTGTAAAGTACCGAGTACCTATATCGCAATACCTTTTTAGTCACATTATTATTTTTTTGTATAATTTTTTTTGAAATACAGAAGTTACTCAATACATTAAATAATACTTGGAAACCATGATTTTTTTATTCTAAATTAAAATAAATATCTAGGTACCCATCTGTTATTATTGGGAATAGTATTTAGTACCACAGAATATAACCTAATAAAAGAATAAAAGATATATACGAACAATAATAAACCCTCAGATTAATAGTACCTAGTACACAGAGGCGTATTTAAGAGTTAAAATGCGGTCATTTTTCAATAACAAAGCCATATTTAATTTTATAAATCGTATAGTAATTTCTGATAAAGAGATTGCCAATTTTGAACTGCTTTTCTGTGAATACGCCTTTTCTTTTATTAAGTATATACATATTTTTTCATCTTAATTGTTATAGTGTAAATTATATCTTATATAATATTAATTTTATTTCAGTATCTATACTACTAACAACCGTTTTAGGTATACAAAGTTTAAAACATAATTTTCCAGTGGACCTGTGCAATATTAATGTAATATACTGTATAATAATATTGTATTTATATGTATAATATATAATATGTATTTATTTATTTGCTGAATAAAATATTCCAATTACAATGCTAAATTTAATGATTACAGTTTGCGCAAAAGGTAAATAGAGATATATAACACAAATCTAATACTTACGTTAATTAGATACATGGTCTTATAATGTTATGACCAATATAAACGTGTTTTGCATATACTTAATCATAACGAATGAATTACGATAATTATATTGTATACAAGTATCGAAGTAATATCATATTAACACATTGTTGTCATAATTATATTTTAAAAATATATGTTACCTATGTATATCAATATCAGTGATAACAGAAAATTTATAATCATAATTATTATACATTGAAATCGATAATTATTATTATAATTAAGTACTCCCATTATGCTTATAATCTATACACAAAGCCATTGTTAATATTGACAAATAGTTACAATAATTTTATCCTTTCCAATATTGTAAACTAAACATACATCAACTGTTAATTATATATTATGAGTCATGATTATTTAATATTTAATTATTTATATTTGTAGGTACTAATTTGATCTATACTATTTACGCTCATGAAGGTATAATAATGATAACGCGAAAAAATAACCCCGGGTGTTTAGACCCCGAAAAAATAACCCCAAACATTATTTACTAAGATACCTATATTACACAACTTAAGATAACTTCCACAAAACTAAAATCTATTTTTTCTTTTTATTTAATAGTTTCCAATTAAATAACAATTATACAATGTCACATAATATATGATAGGTATAATATATATATATATATAATACAATAATTTAAAACAAATATTATTCATTTAAGTCAATTAAGTAAAATAATTTTAAAAAAATAAAACTTTATTTTTGCCATTTTCTTAAATTTTTAGATATTTTTTTTTTAAATGTACACAGTTCTATTTCATTCTTGTTCAAACGTTCGCATAAAGTTTTTAACCTTTTTTGTATTTGTTTTGATTTAGTACTTTTTATTTTGGATTCGTATATTTCTTATATATTTCTTATATTGGATTCTATACACATATGCTATAGTTTTAATATGCTCAGCGATGTAGTCGTAAATAAATTAGTGGGTACACGCCCGACTCTGGCACGCAGCTAGGATTTTATCCATGGGTGGTCAAAAAAGTTTAGAAAAAAAAGATTCGCTCAGAATTTTTTTATTAAAAGGCATTTTAAATCATACCTTAAAACACAATATTATAATATTAAATTTCAATTTTTAATTCATTTAAATGATCAGGTTTGGAAAATTCTTAGTCCTTTGATTTTGAATGGTTTTTTTTTATTGAAGTTTTTTTGGGAAGTTCTTCCAAAGTATCTTCTGGAAGACCCATTACGACTTCAGCAAATAATTGTGCTAGTGTGCTCTTTGACGTTTTCGCTTTATTTCTTATTTCCATTTTTATTTTTTCGGCGTGAATTTCAGACATATTAGGATTGTATTTATGTTCATGATCAATTTTTATTATGTGTTCTTTATCGAGAGAAGTTTTTAGTATACATGGGCATTTATGGCTGTTTTTTTTTACAACATTTCCACCGTATAAAATTTGAACAAACTTTATGTACAACATACATGTATCCTTTGAAAGCTAGTTTCTCCTGACCTTTCTGGCTTTCAAAAATATCCATATTTAATTTAATTTA
>JAIPRL010013762.1:0-10184 GCA_025469235.1 Pemphigus obesinymphae
ACAAATCACAAATTGATTATTTTATGTGGAAGAGAGGGGGTTTGAAACAGTGTAAGGACTGTAAGGTGATCCCTGGGGAAAGTGTGACAGCACAACATAGGTTAATGGTTATGGATATTTGGTGTAGAAAAAAGAGGGTGTACAAAAAGAAAAATATAGTTAAGGAACCGAAGATTAGGTGGTGGAAACTAACAAGTGAAAATGAAAAAGTATTTATAAGAAAGCTAATTGGGACAGGGATGTGGAACATGGAAGGGAATATGAACGAAATGTGGGAAAAGCAGAGGGTGTTAAGAAACTTGCTAAGTAAGTCGTGGGCGTGAGTAGAGGTAATATGCCACAGGATAAGCATACAGGAGATAATATCAAAGAAAAAAATACAGTTTAAGAAATGGTAGAAAAACAGAAAAAGGGAGGATTGGGTAGAGTATAAAAGTCTAAGTGCAAAAAGTGCAGTGAGTAAAGCTAAATTAGAGAAATATGATAAGTTGGATGAGAGGTTAGGTACTAAAGAAGGGGAAAAAGAAGTGTACAGGCTGGCTAAGAAAAGAGAAAAACAATCCAGGGACTTTAGAAATGTTTGGTATATTAAGAGATGTTGATAGGAGGGTGTTTACAGAGAAAAAGGAAGTGATAAAGAGATGGAAAGACTATTTTGAGGGATTATTAAATGAGAAATTTCCGAGAAAGGCAATTGATCGAGTAGAGTGGAATTTGGGTTTGGTAGATTTAATAAGGGAAGAGGAAATGTGGAGTACTGTGAGAAAAATTAAAAATAAAAAAGCGGTGGGACCGGATGGAGTACCAGTAGAAGTATGGAAGGTATTGGGAAGTTTAGGTATACAATGGCTGAGGTGTGAAAAGGAGGGAGTAAGTGAAGAAGATGCGGGAGATAGAGTTAAGTGGAAGTGTAGGACCAGGGTGTCCGACCCCAAATAGTTGGAAGAGAAGGCGAAGGAGAAGAAGAAATACTTTTATTTTTTAACTTTAGGCATTTTAACATTTTTAATAGGTAATCATTAATATAATATTATTGAAAATACTACAATATATTTATAATAATTATAGTTAAAATTAACAATTTATTGATTCATAAAAATGTTTAATTAGTAGGTACCTACTCTTTTACAAATTCTAACAATAAAATTGAAAATTGCTCATTGGAAATTACCTACCTACCTAAATATTGTTTACTGGTAAGAAAAAAGATTATTATATAACATATAGTTAGGTATTCTTGTATTATTTATATTTTCGGAAAATTATATAAAAATTGTTAGAAATGACAAAAACAACTTTATTTTTATTGAACAATTTTGACGATAGACATAATATGAAATCAAAATGTATCAATTATTTCAAAATTAACTTAACTGAGTTTTAATTAAAAGTAACTCATTAATTAAAAGCTAATATAGTAAAAAATAATTAAGTTAACAAAAATGAAATATAAAAGCTAAGTTAAAAGTAAAAATAAACTTAACTTTTAACTAAACTATTAACTTATTAACTCGTTTATGCCCAGCATTTTAAATATGTAATATGGACATATCAATACTATGCAGTGGGTACACGTACGAAAGTACATTACCAATACAAACTTGAAGATATGTGAAATGTATAATACTCGTATATTGATCAATTTAAAGTACCTATTCCGTTTTATGAAATATGTACATCAATGTATAATTTTTTAAAAACGAGATTATAATTCAATAAATTATTATATACATATTAATCATTGATTATTATATTTAAATTATTATTAAATTGTACGTAAAAATAATGAAAAATTATAACACTACAAAGTACAAATATTTAATCATTTTTTTGCCGCCCCTTAAATTCATACTAAATTGCCATCCATAAACATTCGCTCTGTTTGCGCTCCCCTAAACACCATGGCTCTGTCTTGATTTAACGGGCTTGTATAAGTATATACGATGTTTTCTATTTTTCTTTTCAGTCCGAGTACTTTGGTGAGTATACGGCTATGCTCTTGATGGGCACGGCTGCACTCAGTGGCTACCGTCGTCACCATGACTCTTCCGGAGAGTAAGCATGTCAAGCTACCAGACAACATAGATGAAGCTGAACAGATCGGAAACGAACTTGTATCATTTATAAATTAATTATTGTTGTAAAATGTCCATGATAAGATCCATTCATAGACAACATTCATACCATTTTGTTATAATAATGTATTACTCAAGTACCTATTTTCTTTGTATTACATTATATTAGTATATTATATTAATATATTATAATTATCTGATTTTAAGTTTCGGTTTTAAGTTTATTTATTTATTTATTTTTGCAATGGTCCTCGAATGGCGACCATTTTGTCGTTAGCCTGTGGTCCGCATCACTTTTGGTGTAAACCGCCAGACTACAGGCGTGTCACCGCCGTCAAAATGCTGAAAAGAGTGCACAGGGCAACTGCCTAGGCTAGAATCAGTCGTACCGACTGCCGGTCCGACGTTTCTGCTCCACGCACCGACCAATTACCCTCAGGTCTCGAGTTTTGGTCAATACGCCACCATGCACTAATTCTTTTACAACTAAAATTTTCTATTTTAGATTCTGAGCTAAGCGAGGAAGGTATTGGTTTGAGAACTGCATTTGGTTGGTACTACACAGGGGTCATTTTTCAATTTCTTAACTTTTTTCGAAAAATGCATAAAAAACAACCAAAAAATTAAGGCATAGCTGTAAAGCACGATTTAGTTCAAATCGAATTTGGTTTTTTCATTTTATTCTGTAAATAATGGTCATAAAGTCTTGAAATAAAGGTATATATATATATATATAATATTTTTCCTAATTTCGGGCTATTTATAGCAATTTTATATAAATATGTTATAATTTTGTAGTAAAATCATCTGTATTGCGTAACTCACAACATAGGTATTATTTTGTTTGATTTTATGTACATTTTTTTTTGCACTACTCTTATGATAAGTAATTCTGATAATTTATTTTGTCATTGTTTGATTATTATACTTCTCATGATTATGAGTGTTGGTCACTATTATATAACTTTATTTCATTACAATAACACTAGCGGAACACTTTTAATTGGTACATCTGAAATTCGCATCGCCACTTTATAAAATTCAGAATTCATAAAGGCTTGGTTTTTCAATCGTCCATCTATTCATCAAATATTCGTCAAATGTATTTGTTGGAAAAATAAACTTTCATATAAAGTGATAAGAGTTTTTAAATGTAAAAATTATTCGTTGATATACTATAACAAGTAGTAGTAATAGTAAACTATGGAATAAGTTACACAGATATATTCGATCGGGTTTGGTCGATATTACGTATTTACTTTTCAGGCTTTAGTGATAACACTAATAAAGAACCGAATTTTGTATTACTAGCAGTGATTTGTCGAATAAATTGTATTTAAAATAAAATATAGTACCTACAGATTAATATTATTTGACAAATAAGTGTTATGTCGACATTGAAAAAGAAATAGTTGTTCTTATTTTTCCTTACTTCTTGAATAACTCATATTATTCGATGTTAGATGCAGTGGCACATCCAGGATTTTTCAATTTGGAGACAGGGGAAGTAAAAATGTTTGTTTGATAAATATCGTAGTTTGGTTCGGGTACCCAAATAAATTTAAAAAATTTATTTCATTTTATTACATATTTAAAGTATTTCAGAAGACTGTAAGGTGTGTGACTAGACTATAAACATTTTATTGACTACAAAATTGGCAATATCATGAAAATGACTTGACGTCACAGAACCATGTAATTTGATTTTCTAAAATAATAAAAAAAAGTTTGTTTTTAACACGGATTTTAATCCGGAAAATTATTATATTTTTCAAAATACGTTCTCACTTGTTTCAAAGAATTAAAAATGAAATTTCTAACATACTGATAATAGATATTATTATTAATATCTAAGTATTTTTTGAATAACATTTACTTTGCCCTGTGACCTAATCAACGTGGTTTTTCATAACAAATCGGGGGATATTTTCAATTTAATTTGCGACATTCGCAACGGTAAATTCGTAAACTTCAAAAGTCCGTAACTTCCAAACTAAGTCCGCCTAGCCAATTCTAAAGAATAAATAAAATATACTAAATAAAATAAAAAATTTAAAAAGTACGAATTTTTAAATTTTTACAGGGTATAAACGAATTTTGAAAACTAATCCTGTTTTATTGGTTTATTATTAATAACTTAAAAATTAAGTACGAAATATAAATTCTAACTCTACTATCAAATTTCACACAAAAAAAAGAGTTGATTTAAAAAGTCCATTTTTAATGATTTTAAACTAGTAAAAACGTATTCTTAAAAAATAGCGATTTTTAAGATTTTTTCAATAAAACTCAAAATTTTTTGAAAACACCATAAAATTCAAGATCTAAAATGTATAGTTTTTTTTTAAAAAAAAAAACGAAAAATTGTTCTTGTACCTACTATACTGCATTTGTTTAAAAATTAATAATATTATTAAATATACAGCCGTACGGCAACATAGTACCTCTTATAATAGTAGTATTCATATATCGATTTAATATTTATATTGATCTAAAATCCCCAATGATTTTATAATATTATATACAATCACGAATCAAAAGGAGGGGCTAGGATCCTCGGTCCCTCTTAAATACGCCACTGATCCGATGGATAAATTAGATTGAAAATAATGGCCTAAATTTATAATTATCGATTCTAAAACATCATTTTTCTTTCCCGTTTCAAAAATATTAGAAATTTTCATGTCCATGCGGATCAAAGAAAATCAAAAATGATTTTAAAATTGCTATATTCGATAATTTGTACTGTAATCTGTAATCTGTATGATAATTCATTTAGGTATGTATTAGGTAGGTAAAAATATAAAAATATATATAAATTATGTTTTTGTTATGTGCAAACAAGTTGCCCGTTTTCAGGTCAACAATATTTTTACTGTACGCAAAATAATCGTCAATTTTGAGGTAAAAATGTCTAATGTGCGCAAATGAATGGCACGGCTGTCCGTATAGTTATTATAGTACATAGTTACGATTTTGTTCATTTAGTTACTAAAGAGATAGATAATAATATTATTATTTTTGTTTCATAATATTTTTAGATTATTGTTGAAATAATGTTATGTGTACGTAAATGGAAAATATATTTCAAAAGCTACCTACATCCTAATATCATTATATAATTTTTTTATAAATATTTACTTTTTAATATAATTTATCAGTTTTTTTTAATGGCATATTTTGTATAAGGTTTTGCAATAATAAAATGAAGCTCACACAACTTTCTGTAATAATAAATGCATCATGTTGCTCCTGTTCAACAACCAACTATTAATGAGCGTTTTAAACATGGCAAAATGAAATTTTATTTTCCAGTCTTTTTTCTATAAACCTTCTATAAACCCAATCTCATAAATTATTAAAAAATATTTATAAAAAAGTCCTATATTGAAGAGTTAAAATATGTTTAAAACCCCGGAATTTAGCGCGGCCGCAGTGTGGGATTTCCTAACATTTAGGTTTCTAAACACAAGTTTAGACACCATAATAATATCCCCGTTGTATTGCCGCCACCTATCCGTCTGTCCGTAGTTACTAGTACATAGTTACGAGTTTGTTGATTTGGTTACCATGATCATCTTCTGTATCTGGACGACTTTTTTTTTATAGTTTGTAAATAGACAGCTGTGAGTGAATATAAATACATACTTAAATACATCTCTAAAAACTTGATAAATACAATAAATTAAGTACGCTCATGTGATTAAAAATATAGCAATAAGTTGTTATCTGTTGCCAAGTTTTGTGTAAATATTTAATTTTATGTTACTTTCAAGATTTATTAAGTAGAATAAACAACTAAATTATTATTTATTTGTTTATACTTTGAGCTATCTTGTCGATGTAATTAAATTATAATCATTAATCTATATCGTTATAATTAATATGATCAGTCAATATGAACTATTCTGATACATTATGTAAGTAAATACTTCAATATACGTGGAGCGAATTAGTATTGAGAGTTAAATGTTTGTCCCCGCTTATTGTAGACACCTTGAACAACTTTTATCGCGAAAAACCGTCAGTAGCAGTTATCCATAATGACATTTTCCATATTGAAGCCCATGTTTTATTTTCTACTATTATTTTTTTGGTATATTTAGTACCTATACATATATTTTACATTTTATTATATTATTTCAAAATGAATATCGAAAATGTGCCAGTTTTCTTGGGCATGGGCCGATACCAGTTCACTGGCTATGCATTGTTCGGCCTTCTAAAAATGTATTCGAACTGATCACCGGTCACATATATTTTCATTGCCAGTGTCTTGAAATTTAGCTATGCAAAGAACATAAATAATTATTCTAGGTTAATCAAGAATTTTTGAATTCTATTTTTATTTTCGTTTTTTTATTGGGCTACAGACTATTATTATATATTATATAAAAAAAATAGTTTAGTAAAATTTTACAAAAACCAAACCAATATCAGTATATTCAGTATATCGGTAGGTATAGTAAGATCTATCGAAATAATTATTACACAATTTGTGAAATTTAATAGGTATTTGATTATTGAATTATCGATATATAATATATATATATATATATATATATATATACAATATACATCATATCGTATAGATATTAACTAGTTCAGTTAACTATACAGTATTGAAATTAAATTGGAAAGTCAGTAGCCGTGAGTCAGATAGAGTGCGAATATTTAACTGCATTTTTTAAAATAAAATATATGACTAATGGCCTCTTGTTATGCATGATTTACAAAAATATATATTTACATATCGATTACTTAAGTTACTTATCGATAATATTGAAAAAAATATTGAATTTAGTTTTATTTTGGATGAATTAGAGCTATTCATAATTTCAACAATACAGCAAAATATTGCACGATTGATTTGTAAAATTATACATTTTTCACGCTTTGTAATACTGGTAGCTACAATTTTGCAATATATTGCTGTATTTTTAAAATTATAAATTGCTCTCATTCGTTCTAAATTCAATGAAATTCAACAAATTTCTCTTCTCAATATTGTCGATAAATAACTGTATAAAATGGCTATTTTCAAATTTTTCAAAAACATTTTTTAAGAAAATCAAAAAAGATATTTAACGATTTTTGAAATATATTTTTTTAATCATGTAAAAACAAAGACCATTAGTTATTTACTTTATTTAAAAAAAATGCAATAAAATATTCGCACTTTATCAAGTATTAGTGCTACTTACATTACAATTAATTACAGAAATACTGTATATAACACAAATATTCCCTATTTCAAGTAGTGTGTAAATCCTATTTAATATGACATTAGATAAATATAAATTGCCTACATTTTTAGGTTATACATACAAGTACTGGAACTAGGTATTACGTACTAATAAATGTAGGTATTCGATTATTTCCATTTATACTTAAAGTACCTACCTATAATATTATTATTTTAGACTCGGTAGTCGGTGGAACATTTATATTATTTAATAAAGTCTTGGAGATAAATACTATGGGAATAGAAAATATGATTAGTGATAGCACTTGTTCTAAAAAGAAAGTTTTCGTAAGACTTTTGAGTATAAATAATATATAGCTAGTAGCTTCCGAGTACCTCACTAAGGCTTCTTTCATATGACGTTTTCCAAGTCACGACTAGTTTCCATTTTGAAACTATAAATTATTTAAATATATTATTAGGTAGTATAATTATTAATTAATATGCAATATGTATTACATGGACGTAGAATCAAGTGGCGGATCTAAGAGTTAAATGCTGGTTAAATGCAAAATAATTTTCCAAACAGAAAATAAGTAAAAAAAAATGTTAAAAAGAAGAATCGAAAAAAAACGGTATTTACAATTTTTCTCGCCATAGTACTGCAAATTTCAATATAATTTAACATATTGTATATAAATTATACAATTATACATTGTAATACATTTTAAATATTATTTGAGGAAAATATTAAATTAAATCAACATAATACTGGTTTAGAGGGGGCCTCAGAACAAAAATTAGCTAGGGACTGGTTGCCGCCATCGTTACCACAACTCTACCAAAGAATAAAAATGTCAAGTTACCCGACACAATCGACGAAACCAAACAAATCGGAAATAATCTTGTACTAAAAACGACGAAAGTTCTTTGTAAAATTGCCATATTTTGGACATTCTCTAAGTGACATACTTCGACTTCATTGTTGAAAAATATAAATAATATAAATATATTATTATATTTATTATTTATTATATTTTTTCATTTATTTTATTATATTATTATATAAATAATAATAAATTATAGAGGTTAACTTGTTATATGAATATATGATTATTCAAATGTAAAATAAATAGGTTCTATACCATAATATGTTTTATATTATGTTTTATTCTTAACTGTTATTTACACGTATATTATAAGTTACGTATAAATAGTTAATATATTATAATATAAGTAATTACCTTATACGCGTGAGATGAACCGATATTGTAATTACCTAATATGTATAAGTTCATAATGCTTGTTTATTAATTTATTCACATTTGCTTCTGAAAATTTAGCTCGAGCAACAGCTGTTATTATTAAAATTGACTTATCACAGATTAAACGATTTGCTTTCTACAATTAGTTATTAGTATTATTTTATATATTAATAATCACTCAAATTTCATCGTTTTGAAATTAAATGCTGTCTTTGAATAAAAGAGTTTTAATAGCCAAATTTGATAAAAAAAAAAAAAAAAAAAAAACAGCTTTTTTGGGGACACTATATTTTGGTCTGAAAAACTTTTAATATGACTTATATTAAAAGAGTTAGCCTGAGTAAAAATGTTGTAACACTTGATGAGAATTCTCATCGGTTAATTGTGATTAACATATTATTGTGTAATAATTATTTTATGATTAATATTTTGTAGAATAAAATAGTTCTAACGAATACACTGTTATATACTTTTTAAATTAAAATTAAAATAAAAAATAGACATTTTACTTTTTATTATATATTTCAACATAACTCGTTATGCAATGCTCGTATAAATGGCGTCCTCTAGTGGTTGTTAAAAGTACAGTGAAAAACTAAATCGCGCGCAACACCTACGCAAGATGCGGCGACGATAGATAAATTAATATTAGCATTAACTTCATGGAGTTTATCTAGATAGAACAATTGACAATGAAAAAGAAAATAAAAATAGTCCGAAAAAAATAAAATATGTTTATTCATATCATACTTATATATATTATTATATATTAGGCTGTGCCTTATTTTTGTACATCAACATTTTTAATGCAGGACCCGGACAATTTTTTTCATTACCATTAGAAAATATATCGTGTTCAATTTGTTGATAATAATGATTCATTATTGTAAAAAAAATCAAAAATAAATTATACAAACTAATGTAAAATGCATTCTTTTCTCTTTAACCTACCTATATATCTTCTAACATTGCAACAGATATGCCAATGAAATTGCTACTAAATACTTTTATTTTAAGCAGTGGCATAATTTGGCAACTACGCAAGGTATACATTTGCGTATTTAAAATTAAATATTATAGTAATTTGGCCCGCATTTTAAATCAGTTTACCCATATATAATAGGTACACTACCAATTACATGGACTAACCCATGAGGCTATGGCTTGTGCTTTTCACTGATCAACTTAAAAATTAAAAAACCATGAACCTTTTTACTATCTAAAATACGATAATTCAAATCTGTGACGCTAGGTACTATAATATTATAAAACATAATATAATAGAATATTAGAAAATAAGTGAGTTATTTTATTTTTGTTGTATTAAAAATTCCAGACAGGCTACAAAGAGCCTACATAAAAATATGCGTATTACAAAAAATATTGAAATGACGCCACTGATTTTAGGAATTACAATTTATAATTTATTTTGAAAAAGCTCATTTATTTAAAACTATATTTTCTCGTTTATTGTATAAAAATATTCGAAAAACAAAATTTTATCTTGTGAATGGAATAATAAGCCTAAAAATCAGGGACTGGTACCTTTTGGTTTTTTCGGTTCTGGTTCTCGGTTTTTTTTTTAAAGGTTTGGGTTCCGGTTCCGGTTTTTCAAAAATTAAGGGTTAGGGTTTCGGTTCCGGTTCCAGTTAATACCGG